>OZ005742.1:187959190-188198453 GCA_963930735.1 Dioctria linearis | reverse complement strand
GGTTTGGGTCAGCTGACCAGCTCGTCATGCAAGTAAAACTGACAAATGGTCGTCATCTCGGCGTCCACGAGCCGAAGCTTGGCTTCACCAGTGGTACGCCTCGCGCACAAGACTCTCTTGTTGCCGAGGGTATGGGCACTTAAACCAGGAAACTGTTAAATTTAAGGTAGAAATTGACTTAGACTTGACCGAGGGCAGTTTACGATCGCACATACAGTCCATACAGAACCATGGTCGAGTGACCCAGCCGCGATACAAAGGTCGGGCCTGACGAGAGCCAAAAAGGAGCTATCATGGAAGTAACGCACTCCACAGAAGCAAGAACAGCTCTGCGTAGACCCAGCAAGTTCTAATAGTGATGATAACACAAAAAAAATTAAGAAAATATCATTGAAATGGCAATTGCATTCTAGTCAAGAGAAGCTTGACTAAATGCGGGAAAAGAAAACCAAATTTGGGCGCCATTTGTAACGACAAATGGGCGACCAGAAAAAAAAATTATTAAAAATAGTAATTGCACTTTAGTCAAGAGAAGCTTGACTAAAGCCAAAAAAAAACAATTTGGGCGCCATTTGTACAGAAGAGCTTGTCAGGCGACAGATATATCTACATTCACTTGTACCTGAATGTAGATACATACCGCATCCGACACCTCCTGTTACAAAAATCATAGTAGGATTAGTGTGGGTGGCCGCACAGCAATTATGCCGCTAGCGATCAGCCGGCTTGGGGTGGTTCTTGCCACCCGCATCCCTTGATGCTTGTTAAGCTGTGCGCAAATACGAAGATTGACCAGACAGACGGACGGACAGTAAATAAAAAGGAAGTGATAAGCGTGACTGCAGACGGACAGACAGACCAAAAAAATAAAAAAAGATCTATAGCCTTCTGGTAGTACCTGAAAGGCTGGAAAGAAGAAAATTTATGTACTTAAATGCTGAAAGAAAAGAAGAATAGAAGAGCTCAGCAACGCCGAACAAGTGATTAACACCCGGAGACAGGTAACCGCAGAGATTGAGAGAGAGAAAGAGCGTGGACTCCCGGAGACTATGGAGTCCTGACTGGACGTAGACGGGCCCATCGCCCCCATCCACCCTGGCTAAGACGTCGCAATACCAAAAGAATCTTAGCCCCATTTAATTCAAGTGTATGTCTGTCCAAGAGGCTTCACCCCATGCCCACCTCCTCCAATTACATCTTACACCACCATGATGCTGGCTGTTTTATCTAGGAGATGAAACTTTATGCCTGGAAGCTCTATCCTCGATGATTTTATCCGATGCAAGGAATAATTTGGCAGCGCAAAAAAAACAACAAAGACAAAAAAACAACTGCTAAAGTGAGCCAGAAGTAAAGGAGAAAAGAAAACAAATGTAAATGAGAACACGAGTCCGCGTAGGCTTTACTACTTCGCTTTATTCAAAAAAAAATAATTTTGTGCCCGTGCTCAAGGCTTTACCACTTAGTTGACATCGACCATGTCAATTGATTCTAACTCGCTAGTTCACAAAACTTAACCTATTAGCAAAACAACTGTCTGTGATTTACCTGCCTAAATGCTCCAGCCCTATTCTGCGAACTTACATCTACCCCAGAAACATACATATATGAAAGGCTAGGTGCCCCAGACTGTGCGTAAAACACATTTATGTATATAGATATATATGAGACAAAAAAAAACAATGTAAATTAAAAAGAAAAGAAAGAAAGAAAATAAACCCCGGACTAGAAGGGTCCAGTCACGGCACTTAACTAATAAATAAAAGTTTACCTTACATTATTACTCCTGACCTACACCAATTCGTGGTAAATTCTTCAGCTCTCCTTACATAGCCTTCCGAACTTTTAAAAGTTGCTCCTGATCAGTCTGGCAAGCATATAACTTCTATTTGACTAGGAAAATTCGCTTTTGACCAGGTAAAATGTCCCTCTTATTCTTCCTTGCACACAGGTGAATCACCAATGGAGCTTTTTAGATGCAGGGATTCCCACCATTTATTGGCAGAAGATTCTTGCTGAATCGCCGCGCAGGTAATTAATTAATAAGACTTCCTTTCTAAATAGAAATATAACTTCGCACAAATTCTTTTCCAAAAGATTCCTGCTGAATTCGTCGCGTAGGTAATTAACTAACAAAATTTCGTCCTTGAAATTCACACAATTTTTCTTTTCAGAATGTTCCTGCTGTATCGTCATGCAAGTAAGTAATTAAACAAAAATTCCTTTTAACTAAAAGTTTGAACTCCACACAATTTCCTTTTTAGAAATGTAAATGCTGAATCGCCACGCAGGTAATTAATTAATAAGATTTCTTTTTAAATCGAAATGTAAATTCACGCAAATTTCCCTTTTTAGAATATTCCTGCCGAATCGTCAAACGAAAATTGTTTTTAACAAAAAAAAAACTAAAATTTGAATAGGACAATGAAGATGTACCTATTACCACCTCGACTGCGCGGATAAGGACCTAGAAAATCACAGAAAATACGTTGCCAAGGCAGATCGGTAGAGCGTATCATGCCCAGAGGAGGTCTTGAAGACACATTGGCCGGTTTGATCAATTTACACGTTTCGCAAGCGTTGATGAACTGTCGTACTTCTGAAGCCATGCTCGGCCAGTAATACTGACGACGTAGTTTCTCTAAGGTTTTTGCGAAACCGAAGTGTCCTGCTATAGGAGGACTATGCTCGAATTTTATCAAATCGCCAGTGAGACTATCAGGAACCCATAGCTTCCACTGAACCCGCTCCTCTGAGGAGTAGTTATTTGGGAACGAAAAGGAGATATAGACCTTACCACCGCTGATTCGTAAATTCGGAAAACTGCTTGGATTGGAAGTGATTCGGTGGATTCTCTCAACGTACGCCTTTCTTGGAATGCCGGTGAACTCAGATCGAGCGAGCTGATTTGAGCCGGGCAAACCATCTCGTCAGTGTGGTGTTCTACTGCCTCATCGGCAAATGCCCTTGAAAGAGCATCGGCCACCACATTGTCTTTGCCTTTTCTGTATTCGATGTGGAATTTAAAGGCCTGGAGTTTGAGGCTCCACCGAGCCAGCCTGCCACATAGATCCCTTTGGTCCATGAGTAATTTGAGACTGGCATGGTCAGTAATGACCGTGAACTCCAGGCCTTCCACGTACGGCCTGAATCTTTTTATACTCAATACGGTGGCCAGACATTCTAACTCGGTTATGCTGTAGTTGCGTTGAGCAGTGTTCAGCTCCTGTGACATGTAAGCGATGGGATGTTTATCCCCATCCACGGAACGCTGAAACAAGACGCTTCCAACTCCTGTAGTGCTAGCGTCGCACTGAATTAAAAAGGCTCGGAGAAGTCGGGATTCGTGAGCACTGGTGCGGTCATCAGACACCGTTTTAGCTATTGGAATGCCCGTTCCGCTTATTCGTTGCACTCGAGCTTGATGTTCTTCTTTAGAAGGTTTGTCAGAGGACTAGCGATGGTAGCGAAATGCGGAATGAACCTCCTATACCAGCCGCATACTCCAAGGAAGCTACGTATTTTTTTGACAGTGGTTGGCCTTGGCAAGCTCTGAATAGCAGTGACCTTTTCAGGAACAGCCCGAAAACACCCATCCCCAACTACAAAGCCAAGATATCTGACCTCTCTCATACAAAACTTACTTTTCTCCACACTGATCGTCAGGCCGGCAGCGCGGAATAACGACGCGACTTCCGCCAGAAGCCTTAGGTGCTCGTCAAACGTGGAGGAAGTAATGAGTAAGTCGTCAAGATACACAGACACCCGGTCATGCAGTTGGTGAGGGATAACCTTGCACATCAACTTGCACATTGTTTGCGGAGCGTTGCAAATTCCAAACGGAAGCACCTTGAACTGGTATAGGGGTCTTCCCGGCACTGCGAAAGCCGTTTTGTCTCTTGATCCTATAGCGAGAGGAATCTGCCAGAATGCATCTTTTAGGTCTATGGCAGAGATGAACTTTGTCTCCTGGAGTCTACTGAGGAGTCCATCTATAAGAGGCAACGGAAAGGCATCTGTGACTGTTACGGAGTTTAATTTTCGAGCGCCCAAACAGAGGCGCACTTTGCCGTTAGCCTTCTTAACCAAGGTGACTGGAGACGACCACGAACTTTGGCTCGCCTCAATGACCCCTAGCGACAACATTCGGTCGAGCTCATCATATAAGGATTTCTGCACTGCCGGGGACACTGAATAGAAACGCTGTTTAATGGATTTCGCCAAACCAATGTCTATATCATGCTCTACCAGCGTGGTGAGACCCAAGCCTTGCTGGCTGAATGACGGAAAGGAGGTGATCACCTCCTTCAATCGTTGCGAATCGTCTTCCGACAGATCGTGCTGTTGCAAACAAGAAGGTGAAGCTTTTGGCAAGGAATGAAGCTCACTTATGATGACAGGTCTTAAACCGTCTTAATGCCTTCCAAAAATCGATTCCCAGGTACAGGTGTTGCTGAAGAGAGGGAACTATGTGCAGTCTTATCATACTCGTTTTTTTCACCATATTTCACGAGGATCCGTATGTGGCCCAGGACTTTTGCTGCCGCCCATCAGCGGTCGAAACTGAAGCCGGCATCGAGTGAAACGAAACCCCCATCTTGTCCAGGAACTTCTCTGCTCCAGCCCCGAGCACGCTCACATTTGCACCGCTATCCAATAAACCTCGTATCTTTTGTCCCTGAATGTAGACATCGGCATGGAGACGAGGATCCCAAGGATCCTCTTCATCAGATACTACTCTTTCGGCAATGGCAGCCTTTATGGCACTACGCAGGCTGACGTACCTATGTGTGCGTGGGACAGTCCTGGAGGAAAGGGACCCCGAAGCCGGTGGGAACTCGCTGCCACAAAACGGTGCATCTACTATATCTGAGGTGTAGATTGAAAAGTTTTCATCTGATGAGGTGCAACTAAAATTTTCTGAAGGACCGGGTTCCAAGTAGGTGGTAAAATTTGATGTGCTTAGCGTGCTGGAACTCTCCGTCTGAGTGGAAGAATTAGACATGTTTACCTTAAGGCTGTTAACTGGCTTAATATTCGACCTAGGTTCACGAGTTTTGTGGTTTGTGAGCACGGCGGCATCGCTGACAGCTCTACGCCGTGGAGTTAACGGTAGCGGTCGGGCTCGGTGTTGGTAGCCGGTTCTTCTGTCGTGCGCCTGAAGGTTTGGCTTGGAGTCAAACGGCGCTGACTACCTACAAAATTTTGACCCCTGCCTTGGTTTCCCGTCAAGCAAGCTCTACATTTCGTTTTAATTACCCCCACTGCACCGCATCAATAGCAGAAGACCTTCTGTGGCCCTATTGGACAATTGACGTAGACATGACCTTCCGTCGAGCAATTCCAACATGTCACTCGAGATCTAGCGGGTCGGTGAATATCTTTCGGAGCATTAATTTGAACGCGGTGGAACTTCAATGGCGTCTATTCGATTGGACAAAATTTGAATCAAATATGATGTATCTGAATAGATTTCATGCACTGCTCGTCGCGGTGCGACTGCTCGCAGAGAGCCTATATCAGACCATAATTTTTCAAATCGGTTACACAGGTCCCTCAAATCTAGCACGCTATCAGTCTGATAAAGGAGTAACGCCTAATTTAAGGCAGGTTTCATGTTACGTAGCAGTATTTCCACCAGCTCTGCTTCTGGGATCGGTATACGCATTTTGGATACTAACGCGTGAACCGCTAATCGAAATTCGCTGAAGGACTCGTTAACTCCATGCCTCCTTGACTGAACTAGCTTACGAATTTCGTAGTCAGTTTCCTGGCTGCGGAATTCGCGTAGGAGTGCTGAACGTAACTCTTGCCAAGAGTGCGTACGCTGTTTTCGCAAGTATAACCAATACCAGTTGGCAGCTTTCCCAGTAACGAGTGTGTGAAACCCAGCACACAATTCGGAGGCGGATACTTGTTCTAGTACTGCCAGAGATTCTACCCGAAATATAAACTTTGTCACATCCAAACCAGATGTGCCATCAAAATTTAACTTCCAGCGGAAGACAGGACGGTGAGATAAGCTGTTACGGTCCCTCGCTGCTGGCTGTTGAATATGAGTTGGAAAGTTAAGCGGAGACACGAACGAGCCCGATAAAGGTGGTACACGGGATCGTCTCAGCAGCGGAGATACTCCAGTGACTGGACGTCTATTCAAACTTTCCAGCCGATCGTTGATCGACGGAATACGTGACCTTGCCGACATTAGGTCAGCAAACGTGTGTGGTATGTCAATGGGAGCTGCTTGAGCCCTCTGCTCTTCGAATATAGAAAAGTCCAGGTACGACTCGGCAGGCTTAGTGTGGGCGTTCCTCAAGTTAGGTCCAGGTAAGTCCACCGCAGCGCCTTCGGTGGTCAAAACTGTTTTCGGCTTAGCACCTGTCAACGGGTTATCCCCTTGACTATCTGTGCTAATCACAGGAACTGTGAGCGTTGCGCCTACAGCGCCCTCAGCCACTGCCGAAGGTTGAGAAGCTTAAATACGGCTCAGGATGTCCTCCAAGGTCTGGACATAAGACTGCGCATCAGACTGGACAGAGGGAGACGTGTTACGCAGCCGCTGAGCTCTATAGAATACATGGAGCACCTGACTGATGTTGCGTGTACGATCCTCGTTGGTTCGGATAGGATCCGAACTCAAATCATGGTTTAGAGCGTCGACCCGACAAATAATATAGTCTAATTCACGCGATGGATTTTTATGAGCGTGAGACTTAAAGGTTGCTCTGCCGGATTTCAACTTCTCGGCCTCGTACACCTCTATGCGCTTACGGCGAGCGTTAGCGTCAGCAGATCTAAGGTTGCGTACAGCGAATTCGACCTCAAGCTCATCCGGTGATAAGAAGCAGAAGTCCATCTTGGGCTGAATCTCCCGACAAATAAAATTAATAAAAAAAAACCGCGAGGAAATACTCTGGTGTTAATATCAAAAGAAGAGTTCCCCCGAGAATTATACTGAATAATAAAAAAAAGGACGCGTCTATGGTAGTGCCGAGAATAGTTCAACTGAAGACTATACCAAATACGATAGGGAAACAATGATGTGACTATTCCCGAAAATTCCGCCGAGTATGATCAACAAAAGCCCAAGTGCGTTTAACGAATCTCGAAGATACTGTAGCCGGAAATTGTGCCAGATATGTATGTATATATATAAAAGAAAAACCACAATACCTTTAGCATAAGGCCACAAGGATGCCCAGAGAAATTGTGCCAAATGTGTAAATAAAAGAAAAATAAAAAAAAATAAGAAAGAAAAAAAATAAATGCGTTTATGCTAGTGCTGCAGTTAAATCAGCTGGAAACTGTGCCAAGTAAGCCTAACCTACAAAAAAAAATTATGCATCTATACTAATGTCGCGCTAGTTCAGACGAAATTGTGCCAAATAAAACTACAAAAAAAACGTGTCTATCTTAATGCGAGAGAATATTCACCGGAAACTGTGCCGAGTATGTATGTTAAAAAAAAACACCGAAGAAAAGGAATGTATAAATGTGTTTATACTATTGCTGAAGGTAATTCAACCAAAAAAAAATTGTGCCAGATATATTTATAAAAAAACGTATATGCCAATGTCACCAATAATTTCAAAGAAAATTGTGCCAAATATCTATATATATAAGAAAATGCTTTTATACTATACGTTAATCATTTGTAAAGAGGGATGTTGGCATGGCGGTTCGGCGAGGACAGTACGCCCGTTCAACACACACAAAAACTTCTTCTTCTCCAGCCCAGCTGGATTTAAAAAAAAACTCTCTCTCTCTCTCTCTCTCTCTCTCCTCGCAGAATATTGCTCATCGATGCACTTCGGTCAGTCCATACTAGCAATGTAGAAAACTAAAGTTGTGGAACCGGAGCCTGAAGGGCTGCCGTCCCATGTTAGGATGATCAGAACGAACACTCCATTACCAAGGATAAAAATCAGAGAAGATGGACAACGTCCATCAACTTGACAGGGGAGTGAAATTGAGATCAAAGGCGGATGTGAGTTGTCAGTAATTCAGTAGCTGCCAGTACTCAGGAGAGAAGCAGTAGCCGATTTATATATTAATAACTCAAAATAATTACCAAGAAGCAACGAAAATGAAAGCTCAGGCATGCCAATTGCGACAATACAGGCCTCAAAACAACCATACAAAATCCAAAATTAAAATGGCTCACAGCCCGAAACAACATAGAAACTTAATAAAATACTGGCTTTTCCCTGGAACTAGCAGATGTCAGCGGAACTAATTTCAACAGCGTATGCATTGCATACAACGCTGACTGACCACTGCAAACTGAACAACTCACACTTCTACTAGGGAGTATCAATAGGGATTACAGAATTTTAAGAATTTCCTTATTCTTAAGGCTTTGAACAAAAAAAAAAATCTGGTACGAAGTTGCACAATAGAACCGGTAAGCTGACATCAATGCCCAGACAAGGACAGAATCCAAAGAAGAACATCGTTCAACAACTTGCCAGGTTTGGGTCAGCTGACCAGCTCGTCATGCAAGTAAAACTGACAAATGGTCGTCATCTCGGCGTCCACGAGCCGAAGCTTGGCTTCACCAGTGGTACGCCTCGCGCACAAGACTCGCTTGTTGCCGAGGGTATGGGCACTTAAACCAGGAAACTGTTAAATTTAAGGTAGAAATTGACTTAGACTTGACCGAGGGCAGTTTACGATCGCACATACAGTCCATACAGAACCATGGTCGAGTGACCCAGCCGCGATACAAAGGTCGGGCCTGACGAGAGCCAAAAAGGAGCTATCATGGAAGCAAGAACAGCTCTGCGTAGACCCAGCAAGTTCTAATAGTGATGATAACACAAAAAAAATTAAGAAAATATCATTGAAATGGCAATTGCATTCTAGTCAAGAGAAGCTTGACTAAATGCGGGAAAAGAAAACCAAATTTGGGCGCCATTTGTAACGACAAATGGGCGACCAGAAAAAAAAATTATTAAAAATAGTAATTGCACTTTAGTCAAGAGAAGCTTGACTAAAGCAAAAAAAAAACAATTTGGGCGCCATTTGTACAGAAGAGCTTGTCAGGCGACAGATATATCTACATTCACTTGTACCTGAATGTAGATACATACCGCATCCGACACCTCCTGTTACAAAAATCATAGTAGGATTAGTGTGGGTGGCCGCACAGCAATTATGCCGCTAGCGATCAGCCGGCTTGGGGTGGTTCTTGCCACCCACATCCCTTGATGCTTGTTAAGCTGTGCGCAAATACGAAGATTGACCAGACAGACGGACGGACAGTAAATAAAAAGGAAGTGATAAGCGTGACTGCAGACGGACAGACAGACCAAAAAAATAAAAAAAGATCTATAGCCTTCTGGTAGTATCTGAAAGGCTGGAAAGAAGAAAATTTATGTACTTAAATGCTGAAAGAAAAGAAGAATAGAAGAGCTCAGCAACGCCGAACAAGTGATTAACACCCGGAGACAGGTAACCGCAGAGATTGAGAGAGAGAAAGAGCGTGGACTCCCGGAGACTATGGAGTCCTGACTGGACGTAGACGGGCCCATCGCCCCCATCCACCCTGGCTAAGACGTCGCAATACCAAAAGAATCTTAGCCCCATTTAATTCAAGTGTATGTCTGTCCAAGAGGCTTCACCCCATGCCCACCTCCTCCAATTACATCTTACACCACCATGATGCTGGCTGTTTTATCTAGGAGATGAAACTTTATGCCTGGAAGCTCTATCCTCGATGATTTTATCCGATGCAAGGAATAATTTGGCAGCGCAAAAAAAACAACAAAGACAAAAAAACAACTGCTAAAGTGAGCCAGAAGTAAAGGAGAAAAGAAAACAAATGTAAATGAGAACACGAGTCCGCGTAGGCTTTACTACTTCGCTTTATTCAAAAAAAAATAATTTTGTGCCCGTGCTCAAGGCTTTACCACTTAGTTGACATCGACCATGTCAATTGATTCTAACTCGCTAGTTCACAAAACTTAACCTATTAGCAAAACAACTGTCTGTGATTTACCTGCCTAAATGCTCCAGCCGTATTCTGCGAACTTACATCTACCCCAGAAACATACATATATGAAAGGCTAGGTGCCGCAGACTGTGCGTAAAACACATTTATGTATATAGATATATATGAGACAAAAAAAAACAATGTAAATTAAAAAGAAAAGAAAGAAAGAAAATAAACCCCGGACTAGAAGGGTCCAGTCACGGCACTTAACTAATAAATAAAAGTTTACCTTACATTATTACTCCTGACCTACACCAATTCGTGGTAAATTCTTCAGCTCTCCTTACATAGCCTTCCGAACTTTTAAAAGTTGCTCCTGATCAGTCTGGCAAGCATATAACTTCTATTTGACTAGGAAAATTCGCTTTTGACCAGGTAAAATGTCCCTCTTATTCTTCCTTGCACACAGGTGAATCACCAATGGAGCTTTTTAGATGCAGGGATTCCCACCATTTATTGGCAGAAGATTCTTGCTGAATCGCCGCGCAGGTAATTAATTAATAAGACTTCCTTTCTAAATAGAAATATAACTTCGCACAAATTCTTTTCCAAAAGATTCCTGCTGAATTCGTCGCGTAGGTAATTAACTAACAAAATTTCGTCCTTGAAATTCACACAATTTTTCTTTTCAGAATGTTCCTGCTGTATCGTCATGCAAGTAAGTAATTAAACAAAAATTCCTTTTAACTAAAAGTTTGAACTCCACACAATTTCCTTTTTAGAAATGTAAATGCTGAATCGCCACGCAGGTAATTAATTAATAAGATTTCTTTTTAAATCGAAATGTAAATTCACGCAAATTTCCCTTTTTAGAATATTCCTGCCGAATCGTCAAACGAAAATTGTTTTTAACAAAAAAAAAACTAAAATTTGAACTTTACACAATTTTCCTTTTAGAATGTTCCTGCTGAATCGTCACGCAGGTAATTAATTAATGAAATTTCTTTTAAATGAAAATTGAACTTTACTTTTCCTGCTGAATCGTCGCGCAGGTGATTAATTAATGAAAATTCCTTTACACAAACCTTGAAATTCACCCAATTTTTCTTTTCAGGATATTTCTGCTGAATCCGCATGCATGTAAATAATTAATAGAATTTCTTTTTAAATCAAATCTCAAATCTCCAAAAATTTTCCCTGAATCGTCACGCAGGTAATTACTTAAACGAAAATTCTTTTTATTAAAATTTTAACTTCGCACAATTTCCTCCACAGAATGTTCCTGCTGAATCGACGCGCAGGTAACTAATTAATAAACTTTCTTTCTATTATAACTGAACTCACAAAATCTTCCTTTTAGGAATGTTCCTGCGAATTCTCGCGCAGGTAATTAATTAATAAAAATTCCATTTAAATAAAATTTTAACTTCACACAATTTCCTCCACAGAATGTTCCTGCTGAATCGACACGCACGTGACTAATTAATAAAATTTCTTTCTATTATAACTAAACTCACAAAATCTTCCCTTTAGGAATGTTCGTGCCGAATTCTCGCGCAGGTAATTAATTACTAAGGTTTCTTTTGAATAGAAATTAGTTGAATTTCACAAATTCTTTTCCAGCAAGTTACTGGTAATTTCGCACACAGGTAAGTAACTAGTAAGATATATTTTTAAATAGGAATTCAACTGCTCACAAATTATTTTCCAGAAAGTTCCTGCTAATTTCGCACACAGGTAATTAATTTTCCGCGATTTCTGGGCGGACTGTTTGCCAATTTTCCCCTGCGATAGGCGCGCGAAACAGTTCCCAATCTTTACAACATAACAGTTCTATAGAGCCACACGCATGAACTCCTAGAAGTTTTTCCACGGCACAATCGATATGTAAAAAAAAAAGTCCGTGATTTTCCACGGCGTTAGTCGCGGGCCTCATCCACAAAATTTTCCAACGCGATAAATGACCAAAAGAAATATATTTTTAAAGAATTTCACAAAATCTATAGATACTTAACAAAAGGGAACCGCGCACAAATAAAATTTCTGGTATTAACCCAACGACATCTAGCAACGAACTCAACGATTCCACGCAGTCTCCCTACATTCAGCCGTTCTTCGCTTACTGCCACCGACAGTGCAATCGAGATTTCTGCTCGCTGTATGTATGGGTGTGCGTGTATTATTTTCGGCAAAATCATTGCTACCGAATATTTTCTTGTGCCAAAAATTTCTCAGAATTTCGGGCGGGCTTGCTGTAATGCATTGCGTGCTGGTATCGCGTGATGCTTTACAGCTAGGCGGATTGCCGTTTTCGTCTCCTGGATGCTGATGGCTAGCGGTAAGTTTTAAACGAAACATTGTATTTTGTGCTAATTTTGCACATTTTATAATTTTTCGACTGAAAAATATTCTGCTGTTGTTGTTGTTTCTTTCAGATCTGGACTTGTATGCGGGTATGTATAAATATGTCTTTATCTTTCCAGGAATTTTTTTTTATATGAAGAAGTAGCATAGGGCTACTTCTTGAAAATAAACAAATTTTAACTTTTCAGGAATTTTCTCATATGGAGAAGTAGCATAGGGCTACTTCTCGGAAATAGCTAAATTTGATTAAATTGTATACTCTGGAAAATCATGGGGTTTGTCTCTACAGGCCTAGAGAAGCCAAACAAAAGTAGCGTAAGGGATATACGCTACACTCTTCTGGATTGGTTTTCGTACGAGGGAATCGCAGAACTTTGTTGGGTCCCTCAACATTACAGTTTTTGGCTAGGAAGTCATTTCCTAGCAAGCCGTCGTCGGAAACCGTGGGATGTTTTTTACCACCTGAAAGTTGCAAGGTAATTAGCCTTTTAGCATGAAGTTTCCTTGGCAACTTCCTATGGTTTTTCCGGTGCCACAGGGGCTTTGAAGCGTTACTTTTTTTGGGGTTTATTAACTCGCGAGATTTGAGAGTTTTTTTCTTAATTATACTGATCTCAGCGCCGGTGTCCACTATTAGCTGGGCCTAACCATTTACACCTATGTCTAGAGGAAGTCTGGCGGTGGGCACACTGAAGTCGGGCGTCTGAGAAGACCCTTTTTTTGCTGGTAGGGTTTATAATCGAGCCGGGGAGTCTTGGGTCGACTCTTTGTCGGTTCCCTTTTTTTATCCTCCCATTTTTGCTTTTGTCGACATTCGTCGATCTTGTGTCCGCGGCGCCCACAAAAATCACATTTTTGTCTTACGTTAAAGACTTTGGGGCCTTTTATATTTCTCGGGTCTGACTGACTCGTGTGAAACGAATTGCAGTCTATGCTTGGCTATTTCAACAGTCGCGAATGTCATTCCCGTAACTTCTGCAGTTAGCGCAGAAGGGGGTGTTCTTGCGTTTTAGACACTCCGTGTAGGTGTGTCCCCGCTTCTGGCAGAAATTACAAGTGATGTTTTGTACCAGATTTGTGTATCCGGTTGTCTAGAATCCCTTCGTGAAAATGGCGGCCGTAGCGGTTGAGCATGTACGTATGGGGGATTATTAAACTGCCTGGGCTCTTGTGCTCGTGGTGTTGCATACATGGGTGGCTGTGGTGCTTGATTGTAGGGAGTTTGGCTAAGAGCTCGAACTCGAAGACTATTGTCTATTGGTGCCATTGGATATGGCTGTTGCGTTAATGGTGTTGGGACGAAAACTGTGCCTGCTTGTAGCTTTTCCATATCTAAAGCCTTTTGTATCAGCTGCTCTAGATCAATTTCTACCAGAGTGAGGAGGTACTGGCATAGGTGGGGATTGGCGAAGTCCGCCAACTGTGTCTTCACAGCTGGGACTGCCGTTGCTCCATACTTCAGTACCGCTGCGTCGTTGCAAAGCATCAGCAACTGCTTCACTCTTGTTGTGAAGGCAGTGAGAGTTTCCAACGGGTTTTGCCTCATTATGATCAATTTGTTGACCAACTCTTGATATGATTCTCGTAGTAGGTAGGTTCTGTTCAGACGTTCTTCCACCTCACTAAAAGTAGTTGGAACGTCCGAAGAAAACAGCTGATAGGCATCGCCACGCAGTCTTGTGGGCAAGATATGTAGGAAGGCTGTTTTTTCTTCCTCACTTAAGCAATGTAGGGCCTGTTTGCAACAGCCAATAAATGTTTGCAGCTCACGACCTAACTGTGGAGTGCTTTCACCCGAAAACAGAGGAACTAGTTGTGCCGTGAGCTTGGCCACCTTTGCATAGTCTACCATTGTGATTATCTTTTTGTTAGCAGGCTTGTAGGGTAGTCCGCTTGTGCCTTGTCGAGTTTCAGGGCTGGTTTCTGGACTTGATTCCGTGAAGGATACTTCTAGCCAGCCACTAAGGAGATTTTCGGCCGTAGTCTCGTCAGAGGGATCACTACCTATATCACTGTCACTTTCAGCGCTTACAACTACCCTGGCTGAGCTCTTATCTAAACCTAGTGAAGGTGAAAGCCCGGCGAATTCGATCAGCTCCTGTTTGAATCGCTCTGCATCCTTTTTAAATTTTTCGATTTTTGTCAGCCTCTGCTCTCTGCCTTGAGTTAATCTGTGGTCAAGAGCGTCGCAGTGCGTGACAGTGAGCTTATCGGATTCGCGTGCCTTCTCTAATATCTTATCTAAAAACTTATCTAGACTTACTTTATTTGCTACGGTGGGACCAGTTAAAATGGTACCGCTTCGAAGGCGAACTCCTGTTGTTTCTTGCTGTTGGGGTAAAGCTGAGTTGTGGTGGCTACTAGATTGTGTCGGGTTGTATTCTGGGGCGTTTTCTGTACCTTCCCGGAAGTGTTCAAGATTTTCACCTGGGGATTTCTCCGCGTCGGATGAAGGTATGGAGTCTAATCTCGTGCCTGTCTCAGGTGCCGGTGTCGAGTTTCTTTCTGACATATGCGTCCCGCGTTGTCCAAAAGCGGGGGCTTCCAGCCTTCTGGTAGTACTCCCTTCTGGAATGTTGTTTGCTACTAGGGGGGCTCCTGCCGTCTTAATTCCCTTGGCTGAGATTGAAAGGGGGGCTTTTGCCGACTTCGAAATCCCTTTCAATCCTGGAACGAAGTTATAATTTTCCGGTGATTCTGTTTGCTGCTGGGGGGGACCTAGGCCTACTTACTTCCCCTGGATATGGTTGAAAGGGGGGCTTAAAGCCTTCTTCAAAATCCCCTTCAACCCTGGAACGATGATATCTTCCTTCTGGAGTTGGTTTTGAATGGGTGTCCGTTGCTCTGACTTCTTCTCGGTGCTGGGAAAGAGCTTCTGGTGTTCGGTGATGAATTCAAATCTGGAGATCCAAGTCTCTTGATGTTGTCTTTTCACTCTTAATGGGGTGAACGCTTGCTCGCCTGGAGCAGAGGCGCCTATATATCAGATCTACATCGAGCGTTGGGGGTGACGTGGCCTAATAGCTTGGCTAGTGTCACAGGCTCCCCGTAGATTATTGCAGGATCAAGGCTTTTCAAGCGTTTACGATCTTTTGTATTGATCAAGCTTCCTTGATCCTACTGGCTACGCCAATTGTTATATTTGTTTTGTATCGTTTTTTCTACGCTCACCTTGAAGTTGGTTCACAATTGCAGAACTGCTAATCCAAAGAATTCTCACACTTTTCTTTATTTTATTTACTGGACGATCTCTTTATTTTTTCTCTGTTTTTACAATGACCTCTTACATCGATTAACTCATTTCCTTTTTTTCACTTTATTATACCGCTTATTCCTATTCTTAACTATGCTATTGTAACGATTGACATTTCTTTTCGGTCGATTAACTTATTTTACTTTTTTCACTTTTATTATACCGCTTATTCCTATTCTTAACGATACTATTCTAACGATTAACATTTATTTTTCGGTCGATTAACTTATTTCTTCACCACTTTTTCCAATTTTATTATAGAGCTTATTCCTATTCTTAACTATGCTATTCTAACGATTAACATTTATTTTTCGATTAACTTATTTCTTCACCACTTTTTCCACTTTTATTATACCGCTTATTCCTATTCTTAACTATGCTATTCTAACGATTGACATTTATTTTTCAATTAACTTATTTCTTCCCCACCTTTTCCGCCGAAATCCAAAAACCAACTTTTGTTTTTCCCAAGTCGTTTTATGAGAAAATTTTTTATAAGCTACATGGAATGTAAAGAAAATTAGAAAATTGCTGATGCAATTTCCTTTATTCATTTAGTAGATAAGCTAATCATGTTTTAAGCATGAGTAGATTATGTATGAATTTTATAAATTATAATTTTTACTTATTACCCTTTTTCAGGTTTTATATGGGAATTCTCATTACGTTTTAATTTTTACAATTACCCTTTTTCAGGTTTTATATGAGAATGTTATTTGTTTTGGGTATATAACAGCCTCACGAACGAATTTTCGCTTGTGTTCTCACGGAGGCATGTCTTTGTAGGCCAACTGGCTGAACAGAGTCATGATTATGTGAAATGTCTTTTGGCTTTTAGCTAACTAGTTGACCAGACTCATGGCTTTGCCTAACTGGAAGGTTTGTTAGACATCGCATCGAATGGAGAGAAAGGAAGGAGTTGTTGGAGAATGGAAGTGATGCTGGAGACCTTCAGTAATCAGGAGCTGGCATACTGCTAACTGCCTGGCTGAAGAATCTCTAGCAATATTTTCAGTCTTTGACATCTCCAACCCGACTTTGCCAAGATCTCTGTGAGAATTTCATTCTTTTCATGCACACATCCACACTACTCACCTGTTACTGTTTTTGATCTGACGTTTTTAGAGTGTGCGCCTGGGAGACCCTTGTCTTGAAAGTAAGCTCTTGGAGAGAGCGGGAGAAATTCTATTGTTTTTTATTATTCTTTGCTTTTTGAGAAATTTTGAGTTTAGCTCAGCAGAAGCTTGTGAATTTTTTGAAGGAGTTAGCTCACAACCAGATTCTTGATACTTTGGGGCTATGATTTATCGATTCATTTTTCTGCAATTTATATTCGCTTAATTTTGATGGTACGATTGTTGAATTGAGTTTAAAACTCGACTTTGATTACGGCATCGAAGATCAATCTTGACGGAATAGTATATCTATCGTGAAAGTTATATAGGCCAACTTTAACCTATTTTGTCGGCTTTGTCAACCTCGTTTGAATTTCTTTTGGCTTTTGAATTCTGATTCCAAAAATACTTAACTTTCATTGACTGTGTAATTTTCTGATCATGGCTACTCTGCGAACACCACCTCCCGGTGAAGTTCCACGACCATCTGTGGACACCTCTTCCATAAAGCGTGTTTGCAGAAATGGATAGGCGAACAAGGGAACTGCCCGAACCGCAGGAGTCCCCTCACACAAAGAGATTTCACCTCGCATACAGGTACAGTTCCGAAAAGAAACCATAACCGACAGGATAACCAGATTAATACGTCTCATCAGCTTCCGAAGCTCAATTTGCCACCACCGACAGCTCTACCATCAATTCGTAGATCCTTATCCCTTGGCTAACAGTCAGTAAACATATCTCATACTAGTTCACGCATAAATATTTCCATGCCTGCTACGATTGGTCAGGGCTTGGTGGCGTCCGAAGCGTTGATGGCTGGATTAAAATACAGATGCAAGACCTGATACGACAAGGAATCTCACAGAGTATGAGTACACTGCGAGATGAACTCTTTAATAACTTATTCGGCAAGCTCCTGTTACGCCCATTCCACCAGTATATTCTACTAGACCACCACCACCGCTGGGTGCGCCTAGAGTACAACAAAGACCAGATAGCTCACTTGAGTCGATGCCTAATAATGACATTCCTCAGGCACAACATACCAGAATGCTAGACCTCAACGAAATTCGTGGTCTGGACGATCAGCAAGTCGGATGCGCAGATGGAACATCTCATATAGCGGCGACACTTCCAAACTTTCGTTAGATGAATTTGCCTTCCGAGTGGAAGCACTCACCTACTCGGCGCTCGAAGGAGATTTTGATCTGGTCCAGCTATGGACTGGTACTGGTCTCTCCTGAGACAAAACTCCACGCCTTCGTGGATGAACGTAAAAGTAGGTTTGTTAGCTCAATGGCAGTACCAAAAGATGACTTTGAGTTCAAAGTACAGCTGATGTCCAGAAAGCAGAAATCAGGGGAATCATTCTCTATGTATCATCAACACCTGCTGCATTTGCGTGACCAATTACAGAACCCCTTACCAGATGTAGAGATTCTGGACACAGTAAAATCCAACCTGTTGCCAGACATTCAACAGAAAATTTGTCTATATCCTACAAATACGATAGCCCAATTGCGATGTCTCGTAACTCGAATAAAGGCTACACAGCAGCGAATCGCGACTGCGTGCAGATAGAACACCTACCACAGCCCAGGAGTTAGCGAGATAGAGGACTATCGGCCGACGTGTCCAGATCAGTCCATATCGCCTGAATATAGTGAGGTAGCAGCAGCAGTATCTGCTATTTCAACACAACCAAAAGCTCTCTGTTGGAATTGTGATCAGCAAGGTCAATTCTATCAAGACTTTTACAAGAACGACAGCAGATATTCTGTTACGGATGTGAACGCAAGGATGTATTCAAGTCAAACTGCAGACAGAGTCTACAGAAAAACTCGAAGCGATGGAAGCAGAGAGCCTAATTGACTTCTCTGCAGATTTTCAAGCTCCCGTTTCCACCTGTAGGGAGCCCACGACCCTGATAGACACATCCTTGGAAGAGTCTTTAATGTTTGACGTTGCGTTAAAACCAACAAGACTTTCTTCTGGCAATGTTGTTAAGCAGGAGGTTCGGTCTCCTGGCGTGTCAATATTAAAACGGCCACCAAGCTCTGTTATGACGAGTGGGCGTGAACCTGTTTTATATCCGCTGACAGCTTATCATACGCGTCTGCAGAACTACCATGCAGTTCGAGACCGCATCTTGTCCTCAGCAGCTGAGCTAGTAGGAATCATGTATCCTGACCTAGACTTTGGACAAAGAAAGAAACGATCGACCGTTCGTTCGCGAGAATACTGTCGACGAATGAAACATGAACGAAAGAAACCGGCAGATATTTCTGTGTCGATGCCAGTAGACATACGACCGTACGCCGAAATAAGACTGCTCGGACGAACTGAGTCTGGGTTACTTGATAGTGGTGCCGCTGTCAGTACCCTAGGACAGGGAGCCCTAGAGAAGCTACCTGAAGCAGATGTTGAATGGAGGAGGTATCGTACACAGGTACAAGTGGCTAAGGGTGCCATCACGGATGTTTATTGTCATGTGGACTTTGACATCACATCCGTGATAAGACCCAAAACGTACGTCTTTCCATGGTTCCTGGGCTCACACAGGCTATCTAGAAATAGTCGTCTGGCGTCTATTTGGCTTGGCTCCAGATGTCCTGGGTATAATTGCAGAAGTGACACCAAGCCTAATAGCTACCTCTGATACCGACTGTCATGTTTTTTCTGTGCTAGATCACCAACGTCCAGAGCCACAAAACAGCTTTTTCCTTCTTTCGCTTCTTTATGCATAGGAAAAACATCATTGGTCACTCACAAGATCGAGACGAATGACGCAACTCCTATAAAACAACAGTTTTATCCGATTTTACGGGCAGTGCAGAGTTTGATGAATGCTGTCGCTGGGTGTGATAGAGTAGAGCCGGAGTCCTTGCAGCTCTCCAGTTTTACTACTAAGGAAGGCTGGAAAGGTCCGGCGCCAGGAAGGTCAACTCCGTTACCAAGAAGGACACCTATCCGCTGCCGCAGATAGACGCACTTCGGAGTCTACTTCCTCCGGCAAACTACATTTCAAGCCTGGACGCTTTCTGGAAGATCCCACTAGCCACTGATTCCAGACAGAAGGCCGCTTTTACTGTACCTGGTCATCCTCTCTATCAGTACACAGTGATGCCATTCGACTTATACAATGCTCCACAAAGCATGTGCCGCCTTATGGACAAAGTCATTCCGTTCGATCGTCGTGAAAATTTTCTCGTCTACTTAGACGATTTGCTAATACTGTCATCAGACTGTGACTCTCATCTCAATCTGCTATCTCGGGTAGCGGATTGTTTGAGGAAAGCTGGGCTCACTATGACCGTTGAAAAGAGTAAGTTCTGCATTAAAGAAACTAAATACGGTTTTATTGTCGGAAAAGGAGGAATACGAACTGACCCTGACAAGATTTCAGCCATAGTTGACTACCCGTCACCTAAAACTGTTCGGCAGGCCCGACGCCTACTATAGGTATGGCATGATGGTGTCGACGATTTATTCCGAACTATGCGGATCTAACTGCCTCTATTGTTGTGACTCAGGTACCCTATGCCCCGAATCACAACGATAAGGTCAATGCACCAATATATTGCCCTATGAAGTATATTGATGTATTGCAAAGTTGACCCTGAAAATTACATTTATTCTCTTAATTCAAAATTTCATTCCATATTTCAAATTTATTTAAAAATGCATTTTAATGCTATAACAAAATGCAATTTGAGCATAAATTGCATTTTGTTATCTAGAATGCTTTCCACTCCCACGATATGCAGTCCATACTTAATAACAAGATGCATATGCATCTCAACATAAATAATTTGCATTTTCTCACGTACGAAATTTAAATCGTCGTGAGAAATTAATAAGAAGAAAAAATCTTTAAGAAAAAGTTTTCATGGTGCAATTCTTCTGGGTGCAATTCTCGCGAACCTCAGAGAGTCTGTTCTTTCAACCGCCGCGCGAACAAGTTAAGAAAATGGGAGTTTTAAAAAGTTAATGTGAATAAAATCAAAATATATATATAAAGAAAGGTGGAATAAAAGTTAATGTGAGTAAAATCAAAATATATATATATATAAAGGTGGAATAAAAGTTAATGTGAAAAAAATCAAAATATATATATAAGGAAAGGTGTAAAAAAAGAGAAAAAAAGGGGGGTTTAATAAAATTCAAACAAGCAGTGAATATTGTATTTGTTCTTTTCTTTTTAACACATAAACCTTTACGCCGCTCTCTCCCTTGGAGCACGGAGTGCGCTAACCATAACATTTTGGTGGCAGCGGAACCTTGAAATAAAATCAGTGCTTTCTCTAAATCAATACAAAATAAAAGAAATTAATTAAAAATAATTTTTTTAAAAAAATTAATCATTAAAAATCCTGCCACACCATACAACATTTTGGTGGCAGCGGTAACCGAACCTCAAATTAAATCAGTGGCCAAAATTTTATAATAAAAACCAGCCACAAAATAGAACATTTTGGTGGCAGCGGTATTTTTAAAGATCAGTGCCTATAAATTAAAATTAAATCAGTAAAACAAAAGTTTCGTTAAACTGTAATTTAACCATTAAAAATAAACAAATAACTAAAAATAAAATAATAATAATAAAAAAAAATAAGCCCGGGTACCCAGGAGGTACTTAGAAGAATTAAAAGTTTAAGCGCCCAAGCACTCACCGTTGGACCCAAGGAGGTTTCATCCCTGTCTCACTAAGACGTGCCATACCAGGAAGACATCAAAGTCGTTGGCCCGGACACCTGACGTGTCAACAGAAAATCATTATTAACCTGCAGCAATAAATCTCCAAAAAGACGTCAGCTAGGACGCCCGATACGTACATATGTACATCATTTCAAAACACACGGCGAATAAAATCGAGATTAAAGATCAAAATATATTCCTGTTCTGTTATTATTAAAAATAATAATTTTATTCACAATATTATTAAAATTGCATTAACAAATTTATTATAGTATAAACATTATTGTTAAAATTATTGTGATATATATGCGATTTTTTATAATTCATTTTTGCGAAGAAAACGTTTTTTTTTCCCCCGAAAAACAAGAAATAATACTTCTTTTATCAACGTTGTTTTCCCTAACGTCACAAATGCATTTTTACAAATTTCCTAGAAGCGACCTCTGCGGTAAGACTTCGTGAGCTTGCTGGTCAGAGGACTTCTATAAAATCGGTAATCGGCCCCCTGCGATAGGACTTCGTGAAATTATCGATCAGGAGGAAGATTGCGATCGGAAGGATTGATTTTTATAGATTTTTCAGTGCACATATAGGTAATGTACATTCTCGAGAAATTAATATTAAATTAAAATTATCCACTCCTCATCTCTTGTTGTTAAGGCATTCAAAAATTCATGTTGGCTGTCCCATTTCCTCTTTAACGACATTTTTGCTCTTCACTAGCCTTCCACAACCTAATTTCCCACGAAAAAACAACATACATACATACAATACAGCGAAAAAAAATTCTCTTTTATATCTAAGCAGAATCAAGTGTTTTTGTGTATCAGAATTTTATTTTCATCTTTTCACAATTTATACGTCCCTCAAAATAACTCGACCCAAACATGACTGAAGAAAACAAATCTTTCGATGAGCTTTGCTTGTCACAAGTCCCAAAAATGTCAGAAATTAGGCAAGTTCTGGCCGACTATCATAGAGCCAGTAAAAGCAAAAGGACTTCAGACTTTACTTCTGAAAAACTCCAAAATTTGGAAGACGTATGGGCTTCGTTTGAAAAAACGGTAACCCTGATTCAGGATCATGAAAATTTTACTGAAACTCATGCTTATTTTAAGCAGTCATGCTATGACAAAACGGAGGACTAGTACAATCTTACAGAGGCAACTCTGCCTGATAGGTTGAAAACCATATCAGTCCACACAGAGCGCAAAAATAACCCGTTTTACGTCCCACTTCCAAAAACTTCTCAAAAAACGACTGCAGCTGATAACCAAGACAGCACAGACAAAGATCAATCAAATACAGTACGGTTTCGGTTGCAAGAAGCTAGACGAAAAACGTTATCCCATATTATTCAATCTATAGATAATAATTCACTTGTAAACTGCAACCCAGGCATACCTACATAAACCAAAAATTAAAATCGTTGCACAAATATTGGGACGATTTCGAAGAAACACATAACGAAATAATCTTGAATGTTGGCCCAAACGACAAAGATAGCGAATACTTCCTGAATGATGTTTACATAAACATGGAAACATCATTGTCAGACACTGTAGTTGCGCTGCACGAACAATTGGACTCTCGATTCCAAAATGTAACGAATACTACAAATAATTCCACAGAGCATCACCACAATGTCTCTTTCAGAGACCAATCAAATTTTTTCCTATCTGACGCGAGAACATTAATTCCCAATTTCAATGGAAATTCGAAAGATATCCACAAATTCATTTCAAGCTGTGATGATTCATACGCAACAGCAACGACGGCAAGAGAAAAGCACTCCCTCCTTAGTTTAATAAGGAGTAAATTATCCGCAGAGGCCTACCATATATTCAGGTACAACCAAATTGAAGATTGGCCTACTTTAAAACCAATTTTAACTCAAACTTTCGAGGAAAAAATTCCCAGAACTGTGCTACAGTCTCAATTAAATAATTCCAAACAGAGATTAGGGGAAAGCGTGAAAGACTTTCTACAGAGACTTAACACAAGTCTATCCAAATTAAATGAAGCAACACACTCATATAAAAGCGATAGAGTTCTTTTAAAGTACCTTTTAAAAGATAATGAGTGTCAAGCAGTGAGAGCTATAGAGGATGGATTATCCAATCCACAACTACAGACTTTAGCCAAAGTGCATTCCGATAAATCCTTTTCTGCATGAAAATCACACATCTTGGAGCATGCATCACGCTTAGAGCAGAAACAGCTCGTTTCCCAAGCACAAAACAAGGTAAATCAAACTCCATTTGCGCGAGCAATAAATTCAAACCTTCGCTGCTTCAAATGCAATAGATTGGGGCATGCTGCTTCAAGTTGCCAAGTCATATAACGCCCCACGCAAAATTTCAACTCAGCTCCAAAACTAAACTCGCAATTACAATGCCCTCCAGATTTCAATAAGGTCACAATGCCGTGACAGGTAAGATCTTGTCGATATTGTCATAGGATGGGACACACTATCGAAGCATGCCGGACAAGAGCTGCGAACAACAGTCGTTCTGGCTACAATCAGGTAAATCAAAATAATTTCCAGAATGTGAACAATACTCCACCAAGAAACACGGCTGACAGACAGCCTCCAAATAGGAACTGGCAGCAGCCAGTATTCCGAGAAAGTCGAGCTTCACCGCCGAGATATAATAATGCCAATATCTCGGCTAGATCGCCATCTCCAAACAGGAAGGAAAACAAAAATTCATCGGCATCCAGGCAGGGAAGCTGGATGCAGCGGGGGTCTCATTCGGCAACCCCTCGCACATACAAGCTACAGCACAAGTCCACAGGAATCCCGGGACAATATCGACGGAAAAGTAGACAGCAAGAAAATAATTCAAATCCCCGTTTAAATAAATAAAAATCTTTAACTCTTTCCTTGCCTGTTGACATTTGCTCTGCTCCAAAACTTACATTTTTAAGTGATACTGGAGCAGAGATCAGCCTAATAAAACTCCATCCACTGAAACCAGACAGTATCTGCTACAGAGATGCTGACTGCAATATTAATACATTATTTACCGAGTCCAGTTGTACAAAAGGACTCATATTTGCAAAATTGAATTTGAAATCTACCAAATTTAACTCCATCCTAGAGCACCCATTTCAAATTGTGGGAAATAACACCATCCTCTCATACGACGGCCTACTTGGTCATGATTTTCTATCTCGATACAATGTGACTATCAACTACAAAAATAAACTTATTTCTCTAGAAGTAAATGAATCAAACGAATTCTACCCGTATTAAGAATATTACATTAACTACCCATACGTTTATTTGAAAAGCGAAGACCCAGAAAAGAGGCCTCAAACAAAGAGTATGTTATATACAGGGATAACAGTCTTCAGTAAAGATATTAATACAATTCCATCTCCATCAATTGCTTTGCAAAGCAATGTAAATCGATCCCAAGCCAATGCTTCACAAGAAATGACTCATCAAGGTAAAAATCTATCTCCATCTATAGCCACACAAGAGGCTGAAGTAAATAAAATTCTATCTCTATCCTAGGCTTCACAAGATATGAAGCAAAAACGTAAAACTGTATCTCCATCTACCGCCGCACAAAAAGCTTTATCTAGTAAAAATCTATCTCCTTCATCAATAAGTTCACAAAAAGTGAATTCCAAGAACAAATCAAAGAAGTCAAAGAATTCCAATAAAGTTTTATCTCCTTCAAATTCTATCGAGTCGGAATCATCGAATAACTCCTTCAAAATTCCCGAAAAGTTGGAATCATATCTCCTTCCTATTAAAAATCCGAAAGAATCGGATAAATTAAATAAAATTAAGATTCCGGCTCGATCAGAGATCATTATTGAAATTCCAACTCCTTCTATTCGTCATCACTCGGTTTGTTTCAAGAAGAAAATAAGGCCAGGTTTATTTCTCGGAAACTCGATCGTCGAACCAGTCAATGGTATGGCAAAAGTCCTAATCCTCAACATAAATGAGGAAGACGCCGATCTGTGCCCTTACGAGGTGAATCCAGTTTATCAAGACTTGGACGACTTTGTGGTCATCTCCACAGACTCTGACAGAGATCCAAGTAAGGGCAGAATAATTAAACTGCAAAACCTTATAAAATTGGATCACTGTAATTCAGAGGAATCTGAGAGTATTCGCAATATCTGTACGGAATTCAACGATCTCTTCTTCATAGAAGGGGATTCCCTTTCATATACAGATGCGACTACCCACAAAATCGAGACACTCTAAGACAAACTGCCAATTTATACAAAGCCTTATAAACTTCCTGAAACAAGTCGAGCTGAGATTAATAGGCAAATACAAGAAATGCTTGAGTCAGACATCATCAGACCTTCACATAGTCCCTGGAATTCTCCCCTTCTCCTGGTTCCTAAAAAACCAGATGAGAATGGAAACAAAAAGTGGCGAGTAGTGGTAGATTTTCGTCATATTAACGACATTACTATTGGCGATGCGTACCCACTGCCTAATATCACTGATATATTAGATCACTTGGGGAAGTCGAAATATTTTACCACACTCGACTTAGCCAGTGGATTCCACCAGATAAAAACGAATACAATCGTATGCCATTTGGTTTAAAAGGAGCCCCTGCTACTTTCCAACAAGCCATGAATAATGTCTTATCTGGCCTTCAAGGCATCTATTGCTTCGTATACATGGACGATATTGTAGTCCATGGATACAATCTCAAAGATCACAATTCAGCAGTATTTAGCCGTCACCGCAACTTCAATTTGAAACTCCAACCCGACAAGTGCCATTTCCTAAGGAGAGAAATTATGTATTTAGGGCACATAATTACAGAAAATGGATTCAAACCAGACCCTGCAAAAATAAAATCAGTTCAGTCCTATCCCAGACCCAAGAAGCAGAAAGATATTAAAGCCTTCCTTGGTTTCGTCGGCTACTATCGCCGCTTTATACCAAATTTTTCCAAAATTGCAAAACCACTTACAAAACTTTTAAAGAAAGATATCCCTTTCAAGTTCGACGCAATTTGTGGTGAAGCATTTTGGGAATTACGCAATAAACTTATTTCAGCACCAATTCTATCTTATCCTGATTTCGGCAAAGAATTTGTCACCTCCGATGCCAGTGACTACGCCATCGGAGCAGTTCTCTCTCACGTTGATGATCAAGGAGATCATCCAATCGCCTATATGAGTCGAGTTCTCAATGGTGCGGAAATTCGTTACTCAACTATAGAGAAAGTGCTCTTAGCTATCGCTTTCGCAGTTCAGCAATTCGGACCATACGTTTATGGTAGACAATTTACAATTATAACTGGCCATAAAGAAGAAGAAGAATATCAGTTGTCAATATTAACCTGGATTACAGTCCCAATCTTTTTCAATAATTATATTCGTCATTTGTTGTTTTTTGACCTAGACTATCTCAGTGTTGTAGTTTCGATTGTTGCTTTTTGTGAAATTGAAGACTTTATTCTGGGCTTTTTCCCTGAGAAATTGTGATAATTTGATTGCATGACGGTTGCGACTGCTGGAGCCGGCAGGAGAAGTGAAGTATCATCGTTTCTGGATTGAACTGAATTACCGAACAACATCAGTGTTATTTATTTTATATTATTGTGGTCAATGGTGATATTGTTTTGATTTTTGATTATTATTTATTATTGCTCATAGTGTTTTTGACAGACGTTTTATCCATACTCATCGTCGCGCCATCTGACTGTGAAGATAGTTTTCGCGTCTAATCCCAGACACTATCCATTTTCATAATTCAGGGTTGTAACTCACTTTCTTTTATATACATACTGATAATTAGTAGTGTACACTATTGTGATGTGTTTTTGAAAAGATTTTTGTTTTTATTTATTTTTATTTTTTATTTTTTTGCTGTGATATTTCTCTCGATTTGTTTTTCTGTGATATTCTCTTCTTTTATCTGTGATATTTTACTCAAACTCATTTGTTCGCTGTTATTTATTTCTAAGTTTGGTTTTATTTATTGACACTGTTATCATGTCACATATCTGCTCAGTCTGTAGCGATGAAATATGTAACGACGAAATTTCCTGTGATGGTATCTGCGCTAAGGTTTACCACCCTCCTTGTATTAAGCGTTCTAAGCGTAATGCCAATTTAGAAGCCAGTTTCACATGCCAGGACTGTACCGAGATTAAACCCTGCCACGTTTTAAAGGCTTTATCGCTATCAACTGGCAATATGGACAATGCAATATCTGCATTCAACACAGCTACCTTTGACTTCGCTTTCTTGGCCACCAAGATAAAAGACATTTCTGACAATTGGCATCAAATTGTTGACATGCATGCCGAGATTCGCTATCTAACTGACAAAATTGATAAATTTACAAATAGCTACGAATGTTTGAAATCAAATAATGAAGCTATTCTTGAAAAGTCCGTGTCTTCGCTTCATAAATTAAATGTTTTAACTGACTCAGTGAATTATTTAAATTCCAATATTCTGTCCTCTGATCAAGCTCAACCCTTATCGCTTGGACCATTTCTAGATTTAGTAGAGACTGGCATAAATGACATTAAAAAGGACATTCATAATCTGACTTCATCCAGTAAGGAAATGAAGAACACTATTAATGCTGTTGTTAACAATATAAATCCGCATAAGGACAAGTTGGACCCTCTGCAATCACAGGACCAACTACATGAACCTCCTCAGTCATTGCCACCTATTAACTCTCAGCAAAAACTTCGATTGCAACAACAATTACTTAGAAGTCGCAATAGGAATAACGAGACTGACTTGCGCCGTCAACTCCATTTTCATTTGTCTCCTGACTCTAAACAAACATGCGATGACCTGGAGCACCATGAAAATTTGCTTCAAAACCTGCAGCGGAACGAAAATCATTCGCTGCAACTGCAGATGGTACAATCACAGATTGATCTTCATCAACAGCAGCAACTACAGCATCAGCAGCAACAGCAGCAACTACAGCATCAGCAGCAGCAACAATGACACCATAAACACCAAAGACAGCAACGAAAACCACGGGCACATGAACAGGGGCCGCGCCCTAACAAGCAGTATCAAAAACCCGAGCAACAATTCCAGCTGCAGCAACAACATCTACAGCAGCCTCAGCGTCAGCAGCAGCATCAGCAGCAATTGCAGCAGCTACAGCAACCGCAGTTACAACGGCAACTACTGGATCATCAATCCTTACATTCTGCCGCACAGGAATTAGAATCTGTTGCTTCGTCTCGGACTTTGGTTGCGGATAGTGCCCCCACCAACGATACCTCGCCTGCAGTTGGAGATGCTGTTGAGTTGCGGCCAGCCAGGCTTCCCAAATGTGTTTTCGTCTCTAGAGTACATCCTGACACCACTGAAGACGAAATTATTAAGCACATTTCATCACGTGTCGGCACTTCGAGCTCTTTGATTGCCTGCAAGAAGTTATCTACTCGACATGCTCACGAGAAACGCTCATTTTCTGCGTCCTTCAGGATTTTAGTTCCGGAAAATCTGTTTCAGGCGGTGCTTTCTCCTGATATATGGCCCTGCAATTCCATTGTGCGTGAATTTATTCCTAAGGGACGTTCCGGATCTTCTAGTATGGCAAAAAAACTGGTTAGCGAAATCTCGGTCTACTACGCCAACGTAACTGGTCTTTGCTCTAAGACGACTCGCCTTTTTACAAGTTCGACGAATTCCTGTTTCGACGTGGTCTGCTTGACCGAGACATGGCTGTGTGGGAAGATCGCTGATGAAGAGCTTTTTGGTCCCGAGATCTTGTTGTTTCGCCGTGACCGCCATCGTCTGTCTCTGGATGCTCCTGTTGGAGGTGGAGTACTTTGTGCTGTTCGTCGCGACCGTCCTTGTTTCTTGGTTGACTTTGTTGATTCCGGTGATCTGGAGTTTATTTGTGTGGCTCTGAGGCTTTCACACAAAACCGTATATATTGCTACAGTTTATATCCCTCCATGCCCATCCGCTGATATATTTGATTTGTTGGCTTCATGTATAGATAGGCTTACTGAAGTTATGGTGCCTGCCGATGAGTTGTTGCTTTTTGGTGATTTTAACCTGCCTAATGTGAGTTGGGTACACTCTCTGGACGATTAGGGCTTGCTGCCCTCTTTTTTAGCGACTCCTCAACATGCCATATCTTTTATTTACAACATTATTTCTTCAGGCCTAATGCAGTCTAGCGGTGTGACTAATGACTCTGGAAAATCTCTTGACCTGGTATTTTCGTCTGATCCCAATGGTACTCTCGTTAAGCGTTGTTTAACTCCTATGGTTTCTGAAACAAGTCATCATCCGGCACTACATACAGTTTTGTTTTTTGATCCTGTAACTTCATCAGCTAATGCTTCTATTAACTACGAGTATTGTTATAACTTTAAAAAAGCTGATTTTAACAAAATGAATGAATGGCTATCCCCTTGCGACTGGACCAGTGTTCTGGGTGAACGTGACATTGATAAAGCTGTGAGCTCGTTTTATGACATCTTATTTCTTTGTTTTACTCACTGTGTACCACTTGTTAGTTCGAAACGTACTTCGCATTGTCAACCGTGGATCAATGGCTCTTTGAAGTATCTTAAAAATTTGAGGAATAAAGCTTGGAGGAGGTTCTGTTCCTCAAGGAGCGATGCTGATTACGTAACTTATTCTAATTTGCGTACTCAGTACATATCGTACCTGATTGAGTCTTATAATGATTATATACATAGAATGAGGTCGGCCTTGCGTGCGGAACCTAAGCAATTTTGGAAGTTTGTGTACTCTAAGCGCAACTGTGATGGATACCCTTCATCGTTGCGTCTTGGAAACGTAGATAGTGTTGATCTCTTGGAGACTTCCAATCTTTTTGGTAACTTCTTTAAAACTGCCGTCTGTGATAACCACTGTGATATTAGTTATAACGATTTTATCCATTTGACGAAGCTTCCGAGGACTTCTCTTCAACCTAAGGACCTGTTGTTCGATGAAGCGTCTGTCTTCAAGTAAATTTCAAGCATAGCTGATAGTTTTTCTATTGGTCCGGATGGCGTTCCTTCCACGCTCATAAAATATTGTGCTACGTCCATCGTTTCTGTTTTGTGTTATTTATTTAATTTATCTTTAACCTGTGGTGTTTTTCCTAAACAGTGGAAGCTTTCTTTGATTATTCCTTTTCACAAGAAGGGTAATAAGTGCGACATTTCTAACTACAGACCCGTCGCTAGGTTATGTTGTATTGGTAAGATATTTGAAGCCATGGTTTGCGATGTTTTGTCGTTCCACTGCAAGCCTTTCCTGCGCTCTTTTCAGCATGGCTTTACCAAGGGTAAGTCTACTACGACTAATTTGTTAGAGTTTACCAATTTCTGCATTTCTGCAATTGAAAGCGGATAGCAAGTTGATTGCATATACACGGATTTTAGTAAAGCTTTTGACCGAATCAATCATAAAATCTTGATTCATAAGCTGACTCCTCTTGGTTTTCCTTCTGTTTTTGTAAATTGGCTTCATTCTTATTTATCGGATCGTACGCAGCGAGTTATATTTCGCGAAGCTCTTTCTGACGTAATAGATAATACTTCTGGTGTTCCTCAAGGCAGCCATCTCGGACCACTCCTTTTTATTATTTTCATTAATGACGTATCTCTGATTTTGACTAATTCAAGAATACTTTGCTATGCTGACGATGCCAAAATCTTCCGTATTGTTTCTAATGAAAACGAGTGTGGAATTCTAAATTTGGACTTAGACACCTTTCATAAATGGTGTGCTATTAACTGTCTTCCTCTCAACATCAACAAATGTACTGCTATGTCCTTTTCTCGTGAAAGGAGGCCATTGAACTTCAGTTATACCTTAGATGGATGCTTATTATCTAGACTTGACAAAACCAAGGACTTGGGTGTCTTCCTTAACACACGTCTTTCCTTCGAGGATCATATTAATACAATCGTTGCCAGGGCTAATGCTACTCTGGGGTTTGTAAAGAGATGGTCAAAGGAGTTTAATGATCCATTCATAACGTAGGTCCTTTACTGCACATTCGTTAGACCTATTTTGGAGTATGCCAGTCCGGTCTGGTCTCCTTTTTATGCTGTATACATAAATCGTATTGAGGCTGTGCAGCGGAGATTCGTTCGTTTTGCTCTGCGTCGACTTCATTGGCATAACCCTATTATTTTACCTCCATATGTTGATAGGCTTAAACTTTTTCCATTGGATTATCTTGAAAATATGCGAATAACTTCCACAGTTGTTTTTGCGTTTCAGTGTATACAGGGAGCGACAAATTCTCCTGAGCTCTTAAATACTTTCAATATATCTATTCCTGCGCGCTCCATGAGGAACCACGACTTCCTCGTCGTTCCTCATCATAGTACGAACTATGGTTTTCACGAGCCGATTTCATCAATGTCTCGTCTCTTTAACAACCAGTTTGATTGCATTGACTTTCATCTTTCAAAAAGTCAATTAAGAGATCAGCTTAGTTAAAGTTACTTTTCATTTTATTATTATTGTTTGTTCACTTTTGGTCATTATCATTGCTTACATATGTATAATTTTTTTTTTCTTTTTGTAAACTTAGTAGTCAGATCTTTGATGAAGTTCTATATAAATAAATAAATAAATAAACCATTAGTATGGCTCATGAATCTGAAAGACCACTCCTCAAGGCTGATGAGATGGAGAATACGTCTTGGGGAATATGACTACAAAATAGTTCACAAATCAGGCAAGCTAAATACAAATGCAGACGCTCTCAGTAGAGCTATTCCAGAATATTCCAAAGATTTTGCAGAGCTTTCAACCTGACTGAATGTTGTAACTAGGAATCAAGCTAGAGCTCAGGCAAATCTAAACATTCCCGACACCAGTATTATTACTCCAAACCCAGATCCATCGTCATAAAACAATTCCTCAGTCATAATAACTGAGACTAATTTTCCTCTTTTACTAACTAAAAATGCGAATCCAAAGTTTTCATCTTGCCAATGTAAGATACTGAACTTGAAAGAGTGTTGGCTTCGAAACTACAACTTTCAGATAAAGTAACTGAACTGAACTTCTTCACAAAAAAGGACTCCAAAATAATCATTTCAAAAACTAATTTACCTTGTCGATCTCAAAGAGATAGATCAGACCTCGAAAAGATTTTAACTGAGATCTGCTCATACACAGAAGCAAATTAGTTAAAACAAATTAATATCTCCTTCCCTTTATTAGATCCACAGAATCTAATAATTATTAAAACCGCTTTTACCCAAATCTACGCTAATATACAAATAAACATCAAACTCCATCAAGATCGATTAAATATTTATCCGATAAAGATGACATGGAACAAGTTTTGAAGGATTTTCATTCACTACCGACGGGAGGCCATCAAGGAGTTTCCCGTACTATTAAAAGAATTAAAAAGCAATTCTACTGGCCTGGCATGTCAGACGACATCGTAGAGTATGTAAGGAAATGTAAACTTTGTCAGGTGAGCAAAGTATCCAGGAACCCAAAAATTCCTATGAAAATCTCGAGCATTAGGTCCAAAACTTTCGAAAGAGTGTACCTAGATGCTGTAGGACCTCACCCAACTTCTTATTCTGGAAACAAATATCTCCTTACATTCCAAGACGACCTCTCAAAATTTTCTGAGGCTATTCCCATAGTCGACACCGAGTCTTAGACATTAGCGGAAGCCTTCACGACAACAATAGTTTGTCGACATGCTATTCCAGAAAGAATCCTCACAGATCAGGGTTTTAACCTCATAAGTCGCATGTTCGCTGAGGTATCTAAGTTGCTGGGAATTAAACGACTTAAAACTACTCCATATCACCCTCAAACGAATGGTGTGTTGGAGAGAAGTCACAGAACCTTAGCAGAATATATCCGATCTTATGTAGCGAAAGATCCATAAGACTGAGATACATGGATGCCATGTTTGTATATAATACAACCCCTAATTCGAGTACTAATTTTACTCCTCGCGAACACCTATACGGATTCGAGTTAAAAGCACGTCTACAACACAGCTATAAAATTGCGAAAGACATAGCCATGGCGAACAAAGGGAAATCAAAACTCCAGTACGATAAAAATTCTAACCCGAAAATATATGTCTGTGGGGAAATTATAGTATAGGGAAAATGTATTAAATAATATGAAAATATTGTAATTATGCAAAATAAAAGAATTTTCATAACGTTTTAAAAACTGGATTATTTTAAAAATCCCCTATTATAAACACATTTTCAGCGCACATCTGTCTCGACGTATGATAAAAGATGTCTCATTTGCTTCCAGAGTTGTTAGGTTTGAACATCCGGCTTTTGCCATATTTTCTGCAGATAAAGCTTTTCAAGTTGGTAATTGTTTAACGACTCAACTCAAAATGTGGTATGTTCTTGGTACCTACTTTTTCATAAACTTAGAATCGATTCATATAAATATAAAAAAATTTTAAATAAAAGAATGTTTACAAAGTGCTTAAATCAATATTTCATTTTAAAACCCCAATATAATATAAAATATAATAATAATAATAATATAAAAGCTGTTCCGAATAAAGTTACCCACATGTTCCTCATTCTCAATTCAGATAGATAAGTATTTGTTTTATCTCTAGAAGACAACAATAAATACGCCTAAACGAAATAAACTAAAGTGAAATAATCGTAAAAATTTTAAAAATTGGAAAGGTTTCTCACAAAATGTTCTTGTTGAGACAAACATTCATTAAAATAAACAATGACATGACACATAAGCTAACTCAATTGACATATTATCAAAAATATTGCAGAAATAAAGTGAGAGACATTTCACATTCACAATTCATTTAGATAAGTATTATTTCTAAAGGACAACAACCAATAATCCTAAACGAAATAAAGTAAAGTGAAATAATCATTAAAAATTGAATCGATGCTGTGAAATTTCTTACTTTTACTGAGTAAAAACTATAAAACAAGTCAAGTTCAACGACACACCTTAAAACAGGGCTGTTTTTATTCATCTTTTAATCTAGAACGGAAAAGACGGGTTTTCAGATCTTCAACTCATCCAAAAATAAAAATTAATATGACATATATTTCATGTTTTTCATTTCATTTAACGCTCAACCGCGCTTTCAGCTCACAGTTCAAGTTCACCAAATCGTCAACCTGATTTTACCTGCAAGAGCTCCTTGTTTACAAACCGGCAATGTGATTCAGCTTTTTTTACGTTTTTCATACAAACTGCTTTTGTTTGCATTCGCAACTTCCTACCATTCTACTCATATAATTAGAGACCATTGATCTCCCATTCGTACACATGCTCGCAATTCCAAACCGGCCGCAATTTTGTGATATTATGCAAATTTAATTGGGTGAATCAACAGCACATAAAAGGTGAATGCGTAATTGCATACAAAGATGTTCTTGTTTTGCGCTGCTGACTCAGGTATAATAGAAACGACAGACACTTACTGAAACAGCGAGAGTGAATAACGTTTTGTTTTGATAGCTTTTGCATATTGTGCAGTGTTATTAACCTTTTAAGACAAGTCCTAAGCAAAGCCTCGGGGAAACGGCTGAGGGGCCAGGGCCACTAACCTAGCAACCCAACTCTAGAGCTTTCATGACGTCACCACCCACAACTATGCTCGTCCACGTCTACGAAGAGTTTTTTATACACAGTTTTGAGAATTTAGACCCCCTTTAAAAACACATATGATTTTGACGCAGGACCGATATAGCTATACTACTTGCCATATAGCTAGCTCCCTCAGGAGTTCAATCCACCAAGCAAGTGGCTTCTCACCCTACCGAACACTCTTCGGTCAGCAGATTATTGACCATGCGAGCTCCTATCACATCCTGAGGAGCCTTGGAACTCTTAATGAGCCTCTAAGAGTAGATGCTGAAGACAAATTAAGATTGATGCGTGTGAGAGTGCAGGAGAATTTGAACTACGCGTTTGAACAGGGTTCAAAAGCTTATAATCTTAGAACGCAGCCTGTTAGTTTCAAAGTGGGACAAGAAGTGTACAGACGGAATTTTTCCAAAAGCAATTTCCAGCAGCAGGCCAGTACTAAACTAAGACGTAAATTTTTGAAGTGTCGGGTTAAGTTAAAGAAGAAAACTCCTTATATGAGCTTGAAAATCTGCACTGAAGACCGTTAGGAGTATATCACGCCAAGGACATCAGGCCTTGATGTCTATATTCTCTGGGACGTTATCTGTATAAATATCAATTTTGGTAGCCCTAATAAGGCGTCCAGCCAGCTTAACTGGTAAATTACAAGTTGCCAGTGTCCCGCTTAGGACATTCCCAGTCAAGCGGTCGGCATACCTTCTGGATAATGGAGACGTTTTACCCCAATCCCTCGCCTGCTAACACGTCAGAACACCTTCTACATGGTACCCTACGGCAGATCGATTGCCGTAAGAATTCCACTTGCCTAAAGTCTTTGTAAATTTAAGGAAGAAAATCGGTCATGTCACTACTTCAACGACGCCTTGGAGACACACGTTTGAAGAAGCATCGGTGGAGACCAGAGTGAGATATTAGGGCTGGGGAAGTTTTGCGATCAGTTGATTAGGTTACTGACCCCGGGATTCCCTCGGCTCATCTCGGCGAAGGAAGGCAGAGGGGTGCGGCCCGACTGGATTATTTAGATTACCAGCTTGTCGGTGCACCTCTGGTTTCCAGCATAGAGAATGATGTCGAAATCTGATCAAAGACTAACGGGACTTCAGGGATGTGACTCCGATTCGTCGCACTTCAAGTACGTCGAAATGCCCTGGACAATCCTACTGGTTCGTCTGGCAGTACTGACAAAATGCTTTCATGGGTCGTGGGTCGAGACACACATTCGGCGCCCGCAGCGATGAGGCCTATGTTTTAAGATCGGCTAGCTCAGTCGACCAATTTTTCAGCGTCGTGTGGACCACAGGTGGTCTAGACTACCCTGTCCTGTTATGGTCGAAGCATATTGCATACAGCAGTATACTACCCTGAGGCTAGCTGCGTCATGTATGCGCGGACTGCTTTCTGTATGCACGGAGTGTCTGTACGCACCGAACGCCACCTAATTGACAGGGCAGCGCTTCGATATAGGACGAGTTTGAAGAAAAAAAGAAAAAGAGTCTGATAAAAAATACAGCAGAGAGGGTAGTCGAAAAAGGTCAAATTCGAATCTAAAAATATCGCGAAAAGAAGAACACAAGAAAGAACAAAAATCCTCATAGTGGATACATTAAGTGGAAGACAGTAGAACATCTATACGTCGCGAGGAATACATCACACATTGAGTTGAAATTTTCATACGATATCTAATGTGGAAGCGCAGGAACAAGTATCTGCAAATTTAACACATTTTTCTTAAATCCGATATTTTCTTGAGAAATAGTGCCGTATTGCATGCTTTTGAATATTTAAAATCGGCAACAATGTGTTAATTCTTTATAGCATCGTAGGAGTCTTTAAAATAGATAGCTAATTCCAAGGCATTATAAATTCACCAGAGAATTTGTAAGGCAAACAACAGCACTAAAGATTTGATTTGCACACCGGAGAATATTGAAAAAATAAAAACATTCCAGTAATCTACAAACGGCAGAGTTTGAAATATTGCATTACTTCTCTGTGAAGACTTTGTTGAACAAGAGGAGCATAATGCAGATGTGATTTTCTGAAGCAGTAGGAGTATTACAGCAAGACTGAAGTTATTAAAGAACAAGTTTTCGATTCGTCGTAAACTCCTTTGTGTCGGGGGCGAGTTAATTTTGTTAAAGAAAGTAACCAGAGAGACTTACACGATTTCTCTAGACTAACTGATCCCATTCATTCATTCGTGAGAAGTGTCATTTTAAATAGATTACCTGGTGCTGGTACTATTGCTTTGTCACAGAAGTTTTTCTTTCACCGCAGAAATGCGGTGTGAACAAGGATATAGACATTGGTGTTTAATTTATCGAGAACCCGAAAATTATGACAGTTGCTTACGAATGTCGAAGGAAGAGTATTTTCTTTCATAGCGATGCAAGAGTGATGATGTATACGATTTAATTTTACCAAAGTGGTGATATATACTGCCAATAGAATCAAGATAAATTTTTATTAGCATACCTAGGGCTCACACAAATAACTAGAAACTCGGGCTTTTGGAATTATTTAGACTAGTGGGACCTAACCACACCACATAACAAAACATTTGTTTAGGCCGCTCGACTTAACTACGTACGGCCATCCGAAGTTAAAGGAACTTGTTCTATCAACTTAATAATATTCTATTAATCTTAAAACTTTCAAGCTAGAATCCGGCGGCATAGTGGAACCTCTCGGAGGTGGCTCGGCGAGGGATCCTCATCAATAAAATGTATGTAAGTTGCTGTCACGTAATTATTTTCTTAATCAGATCGTATTATTACATTGCTGGAATGATTAGATTTGAAATTTTACTAGTATGTACTCAATATAGATTTATTCGATTATTTTTCTCTCATAATATTTAAACGAATAAGCAAGAATTAAGTTTACTATTACATAGTCTAACTAACTTAATCGATTCTTATTATTACCTTTATTGATTCGATATAGATTTATCCAATTTTTTTTTTTTGTATTCCAACACCTAAACATAAACTAAGTTGTTATTATATGATCTACTTACCTTAATCAGTTTTTTTTAATGTCATATTATTATTTAATTCTTGAATTAATATCAGTAGTGGTAGTACAATTATCTGGGTTAAGCTCGCCATCAGCTCATTCACTCAACTGAGTTCAAGAGGTACCAACCAATAATAAATTATAACATAACGACGAGCTGAACTGTCTTATATTTTTCTCCTTTCATTCCCCGGAGCCTTTTTAGTATTAAGGTTGACTAGGTCCGCTACTACTCTCTTTTCAGGTCAACACAGGGACACTGGAAATACTCTGGCCTCAGTGTCGATTGGGTGGATGGGGCGACGGCAGCAGAAGGCAGAAGATCTGCACCTTCACATGGTTAATGGTAAGTAGTGTAAAGGTCCCCTCAGGACTGGATATGTGTGACGGCATTTGGTTTATCAGGCCCGAATTTTTTTGTATATGGCTGGTGGCAGCGGCATGTTTTCGTGGAACATCCCCACACTCTTCGCCAATAACCGAGGCGAGCTAGCGTGCCGCCTTGCAGTCAACGCTGTCCACCGAGTGATCTGTCAGCTCATACTGGTAGTCTGGACTTCACATCCGATATATGTCACTCTACCTACTACCATACTACCATATTAAATAATATTTTCAAATTCTATAGATCAAAGTCTTTCACCGTCAGCTAATTCCGTACCATTAGCTGCAAGCTACAACATTTTAACCAATGTAAGCTACATGGCGCGCACCAGTGCAACCTATGGCACCAACTACCGCGCCAGGTACGAGCTACAGCGCAACATTGTTTCCAGGCTTAGGCCTGGGGTGCATTCACCGACAGAAAAAGTGTGCAAAATGTGAATTTTTGTCACTACCAAAGAGCTCACCCAGACGAGAACTTTTTAGGGAAGGAAGGAATTTGGCTTAGACGTGCCAAACAATAATGTTCCTTCGCGTAGTTCCTTATATGATTTCCGCAATTAATTGTGTGCGTGTTCAATTAAGTCACAGTTTTTGTTATAAACAATAACTGTATCACAATTTCACAACACGTAATGATTATTAAATTATTATATTATCACCTCAAACCGCAAATAAACATCTGTACAGCCGTCCGATGAGAAATTTCAGAAATTTCGCAATTTCAAAATGGCCGGCTTGCTGTAGTATTGTATGCTGCTTGTACTCCCGATCGAAACTTGGCATTTCGGCATTTTTCCTGCCCTCGAACACTTCTCGTCCAAAAAAAGTGCCAATATCCTCTACTGTGTCTGCTATGGCAAACAGATAAATGCTACCGAAACACTTCCTTTCACTTTCTTCTGCATTCACTGAGTCGACTGAGTGTTACCATGTTTACATGCAGAATTGAAAGATCGAGTCGCGATTGAGTTGAGTTTTCGACTCCAGTTTTTGAGCACGCAAGGTTGAGATATTGAGTTGAGATCGGGTCCAACTATAGTTGAAGTGACATTTAAACATAATATTATTTATGGTATTTTTGTGATGAAGTTTTACAAGTCATAAATTTCGTTTAAATAAACAAAATAAACTCACAATAAATACACAACATAACAAAACTTTCGAGTAAAGAATGAATAAAATAAACCTCAACTGTAAGCTGCCAACTCACCTACTCAATCCGCGCTTATAGGAAACCATTTCGACTCGACTACGCCAGCCAATCGTGGTCGAGTCGAGTCGATCCAATTTCAACTCGAACCGCGTATACATGGAGTTGAACCCGAGTTGAACCAGGGTTCAACACTGCATGTAAACATGGTAAATGGCTTGTAGCGCGCTACCTTTCACTATCGTATTTTGATAGTGAAATGTGGCGAAGTGATGTGTAACCAATGGATACAGAAGGAAGGATAACAATAACATTGCAACTTTATTAGGTTAGGATTAAGAGATTGGAAAATTTTAAGAAAATATGCAATTGTAAATCCCATCATTGCATTGTATTTATTAGTATTAAATTTTTCTTCACACATTTGTGAAAATAAAAATACCCTGGTAACCCAATCATCATGAGCGCACTGATGAGATCATGATGACTGGTTGGATGAATGTAAAGCTGAATTTTGTTCTAGCACTGGGACTAAACTCATTTATATACTTTGTATTCATATGATGAGCAATTCAATGATTGCGCTTGTGAATAAATGAAATCCCTCATCGCTGAGCGTAATCATGATTCTCATTGGTGAGTTAATCAAATACCTTATCGTTGAGCGGAATTATGATTATCACTGGTGAATTAATCAAATACTCATCGAGTTGCTCAGTATGAAAGTTAGTTATGTCATACGACCACATAATGTACTCTCACACTGTTTCATCCTGTATACCTAGATTTAAGTTCCTTATGTATATATGATAGTTAGTTCTATTTCTTTTTTTCTTTTTTTTCCTTTGAAGTCAATTAGCGCTAACTAAACGTTAGTAAATAATTGGATTTATGTATCTGTTTACTTTCGTATTAATTTTTTGTAAATAAATAAATAAATACATAAATAATAATTGTGATAGTTAACATGAGACCCCCGCCCGCACCATCACTAACATTTTGTAAACTGATAAGCGTTGGCTACCAGGGTATATACAAACATTTATTTACTTATTTGAGCATATCATAAAAGTTACATAGATTTACATTATAGCAAAACAAGTAATAGAAGAATAGGGGTAGTGTGAACTTAGAATATTTATAGTATAGTAAAGAACGATTGACAAAAAATAAAACAAGTAATAGAAGAATTGGCTATGGTTAAGTATGATTAACCTTCATTAGTCAAACAAGGAATAAAATAGAGGTAGTGGGAACTAAATATATGCATGGTAAAGTGTATAAGACTTTAATTATAGCAGAACAACAGAAAGTTGAAGACTGTCGACCAATCCGCTAAATAGATGGGAAATAAGTAGGCACACTTTTAATGGCAAGATTGTTAATTGTGAGGCAATTTGATAGTAATTTGATAGTTGTGACAAGATACCAAAAGAAACGATAAATTTAATGTAAAATATATACGGATGGAACAAAGCTTTGGACCACTGCTAAGATAGCCGCCAGCGGGAAAAGTTAACAGTTAATTATAGGGTAAACTAAATGTTGCATTTCAGACATCAATAGCTGATATTACACAGCGGAAGGCAAACCAAGTAACTTCATTCAAAATTACTGATATATTTTACTATTTTATGTTAAAAAAAAACTCGAATTCTGAAAATTCCAATTTTTTACTCTACTACGCTACGCTTTCTTTCATTCACCATGCCAAAGTCACCACCGTAGTAATTAACTGTCAAAGTAATCTTTTGGCATATGTTTACTACGCTACGCTAAGGCCTGAAACACAATTGGAGCTTTTCAGCCACCTTTATGCCCAGCTTTCTGCTAAAGCTGACTGAAAAAGTCGAATTGAACACAATGGCGTTTTTGACATTTGCAACTTTAACTTGTTTATGTTGAGAATATTTATTAAGGAACGTCAGTTAATGCTTCAGATTTTCCAAAATTACCATAAATGCATTCTTTTTTGGATAGTTTTGAGATGTACCCATTATATGTAAAAATACTAATGTTAAATAGAATTTTCCAATGGACCGGCAAAAGGGTTCTTAAGTGAAAAGCATCGAATATAATAATATAATTGTATACTTTATCGATAATGAAGTGGCTATGCCTGTTAAAGATTACGTCTGTCACGCACGCTCGTTAGTCTCGACTACTTCTCTCAGTTGCAGAGTGTTGCCACTATACTGATATTTTCTTTAAGTTCCTTCAAACCTGTTGCATTTGCCGTGGTGGGTTTACAGTTGGCCATTCCTGCTTCCTCAGCGACGTCGCTGAAATCATGGTAATCACTGAATTCGTCTTCCATCTCAGGAGAGTCGTCGTCATCAAAAGTACCGTCAAGGGGAAGTAAACACCATCGTTTTAGTTTATCACTCGCATGAACGTTCACATAGGAACTCTGCGTTCTTTTAGCATACAGAATATCTTCAATCAGATATCTATCTTTGTCTATGACTTTAGACACAATATAATATGGTCCCTTGTAGAATGGCTCCAATTTCCTAGGTGCTCCAGTACTCGCAGGCTAGTTTTCTATCATCACTAGATCGTTGACGTCATATTTTATAGGCTTTTTATGATGTTGGTCAAATCTAATCTTCCATACTGCTCGTTTTTCATTTATAGCTTTAGCGGCTTCACTATGGATCTTAGTAATATCTTTGCGTTTGTCAGGATTTTCGTCTTGTAAGCACATCGTTTTTTAATTTTGTAATATAACTCGCGGGTTATAATTGAACACTAATTCATGCGGGCTTCTGCTTGCCGTTTAACTTTTCATCGTATTCAGCACCCACTGTATATCTCGAAGCTTCTCGTCCCATTTTCTATCTTCTCGTGTGATCGTCGTTATCATTGATATGAGCGTCCTATTGACCCGCTCGATCTGGCCGTTTGCTCGTGGAGTACGTACTGTCGTTTTAATACTTTCTATGCCGTTTTCATTACAATAGCTTTCGAAAGCTTTTGAAGTAAACGAACTACCTCCATCTGTTATAATTCTCGCAAGCATTCCTACAAAACTCGTCACTTTGTTCAGCGCCTTTATTACAGCATTTGTTGACGTATTTCTTACGGGTTTTACCATAACATATTTTGTGAAAGGCTCAGTGATCCCCAGAATATGAGCATTCCCTTTACTGTTTCTTGGGAATGGACCTAAATGATGTAAATATAATGTCTTAAACGGAAACGGTTCTATTTCATCAAAGTGATATTCTCCTTCCTTCTTGCCTCCCGGCTGTTTGTTATAAGCGCAGTCAACGCAAGCCTTTATGTATTTTGTTTCATAACTAAGCATATTAGGGAACCAGTAAAATTCCTCTATTTGATCGATTGTCTTTTCTATCGCTAGATGACCAACTTTATCATGAAGACTATGAACTATTCGCAATTTTACGGGTCTGGGAACAATCCACAATTTTTTTTCGTTCACTTTCCGAACAATCGTCCTCGTTCCAGTTCTTTATCTTTTCTGAGCTGTTTATCCTTATTTTTTTGATCACGTAAATTGGAAATAATATCTCGCAGCTGAGGGTCGTGCAGTTACATCGTGTAATTGATAGTTATTTTAAATATTTCTTGCGACACTGGTTCAATTTCTTCTGAAGGTTCATTCGGTGCTCGGCTTAAGGCGTCCACGGGTCCCATTGCTTTCCCTGGTCGGTGTTCTAAAATGGCGTCGAACTCTTGTATTCTTAGCCACCACCTCGCAACTACGTTATGCATCCGTTGTGGATCGACTAAAGTAAGCAATCAGTCTCAATTCTTTATTTTCTCGCTGTAAAAGTACTCCCGCCAAACAATAAGTGCTGGCATCGCAATACCTCGATTTATGCATCTACGTTATAGGCTGTCAAGACCGGTTTCGTTGCCAATATCTCCTTAAGTTTAATGAACGCATTTTCTTGCTCGTCACCCCACATGAATTGTATATCTTTTTGTAGAAGATTAATCTAAAATTGAGAACCCAGGGTCAAATTTTCGGAAATAACTGCTTAAACCTAAGAACTGCCTGACTTCGGTTACATTTGCGGGTCGTTTAAAGTTGACTATTGCTTGCGTTTTTATAGTTCCGGATTAACTTCCATTAGGCGTTATTTCATGCCCGAAATATTCTATAGTTGTTTCCATAAACTCGCATTTTCTCAGGTTCAACGTCGAGTTTGTTTGTCTTATTGCATGAAAGACCCGTCTCAACTTGAGCTTCATTTCCTCGAGGTTTCGACTCCCAACCAACAAATCGTCCATGTAAATCAAAGCATCCTCTTGTTGCAACGTACCCTTCCTCTTTGACATTAAGAGCTGAAACAAAGATGCGGCGTTTTTCAACCCAAATGGTATTCTCTGAAACTCGTACAGTGGTGATGAAAGCGGTAAACTTTCGGCTGTTTTCTTCAATCGGCTATTGGTAAACTCCGCTATTCAAATCAACTATGTAAAAGTATTTACATTTACCTGTTTCCTGCAATTGCTCTTCTACGTTTGGTGTCGGACAAATTTCTTTCTTCGTGCATCTGTTCAACGTCCTATAGTCAATACAGAGACGATCACTTCCGTATTTTTTCTTCCCTAATAACGCAGGGCTCGCATATCCAGATATTGACTTGCAGATGATTTTGTTCTCCAACAAATCCTGCACCATATCTTTCATTCTTTCGCGTTTTGGGTATGGAACCTTACACGCCTTTTGCTGAATTGGTTTGTCGCTGTCTAGCTCGATATCCATTTTTAACAGAGTTGTGCAGCCAATTTATTTAAATTACACGCGAATATGTCTTCGTAATTGTTCACTAGTTCAACAATCTGTTATTACTCGTCTACATTTATTTCTACAGCTCGAATTTCATCGTTGTCAATCACCATATCTCTACGCTCTCCCAGGTCCAAATTCAAATTATCTCTTTCGATTTTCAACGTATTAAATTCTTTTATTACTCGCAAGCCGCCCGTATTTAGGATATCCCTACCAATTATGAACGATGCTGGCATAAAATTATCTCGTACCACATAAAATATACCCCTTAGTTTCGTATCGTTCATTTTAAAATCAATTTGAAGCCTTTGAGTCGCCATTAGTAACACCTCCCAAAAACCCAGAGATTTTGTTACTACAATTTTCTTTAATTACATCTAGTTGATTAGCAACGCTTTGGTTCACCATTGAGCAGTCGGCACCATTATCGATAAAACCTACAAACAAATTGTCGATTTTAATTACTTTATAATATTCGCTTCTTAGTTCGCTGTGGAAGAAACCAATTCTCGATATTTATGAAGCAATACATTCCTCGGGCTCGCCCTTACGATGCACTCGAATACATTTGTTGCAGCGATCTCGTCGCGCTGGAATTTGGCAATCTCTAGAAAGATGTCCGGCTTTATGACAATTAAAACAGGAAATTTGACGTTCTTCAGGACAAGAAGCTATTACATGTCCTGACTTTTTACAGTTAAAACATAAAATTTCGCGCTGTGTCTGTGTCTTATTTGCATTACCTACATTTTTGCTGTTGTCATTAACACGGCTATTTATATTTTGAAGACCCTTATTGGTATCTTTAAACGCTCGTAACTTCGTGCACCATTCGACCTTAACTCGCATTTCCGCCATCGTTTCGATTTTTTTACTTTGAAAGCTTTTAAATAAATCGTCATCTCGTACACCCAAAGGAAAGTACTTAATTATTGAATCATCAACCAAATTACCGGTACGTCCAAGTTCCCAAATCGCGTCTAAATAAGCAGTTAGGCCCTCCTATGGGTACCGCTTACGATTCATAAGTGCAATATGTACGTCGGCTTCGCTGCTCTTAGAACCAAACTCATTAACTAAATTATGAGAAAATTCTTCCCAATTCATAAATACTTCAGCGCGATTAAGCCAAACCTTTGCCGATCCCTTTAATTTTGCACCCGCTGCGAATAATAACAATTTTCCTGGCCACGTATAAATATCATTTAGTGTATTTATCCTCGATACCCACTTTGTAACATCCAATGCGTCACTATCCCTGGGGTCGAAGTCCGGTAAAACTTCGATAATTTCATGAGGAGTAAAATTAATACAATAATCCTTTGAAGTAGTACTTACATTCAAAATCTCCGCAGTTTGCTCAGATGAAATGTGAACAACAGTTGCATCTAACTCACCATCAACAACTTCTTCTCTTCCACCAGTGTTATCACTTTGTTCTGCATACTCGTCACTGTAGCGTAACCGTTCTAGCGAATCATTTTTATTGCCTTTCACTGATAGTCCTTTACTCTTCAATAACTCTTTTAATTTTTTGACCGTGAATTTTTACATTTTACTCGATCTGACATACGACAACACTTTTACATCGATTGACAACACGCTTCCGTTTGATAAGTAGTATTATCCCGCTAACACTACCAAATTTTAGGATCGAACCGACTCGGATACTGTCTATATTTAGAAACGCTGGTTTCACACACAACGACTAAAAAAAGTGATTATCACGACCCCTGACATATAATAAGAATGGACTGAGCCATCCTATCTAATTCCTATAGTTAAAAATGGTACGAATTTTTTCTAAAATTTATTAGTCTCTTTCAAGCTCAAAATGTACACTGAACTGTAACCAATTTTGGAAACCGTACGGCTGTATTAATTGGAATGCATTGGAATTGACATAAAAATTCCGACAAATATATTGTTTTTATACGTCTATCTCTTACAAGCTCTAGGAAATTTGACAACAAATCTGCAGAGGAGCACATTTTCAGTAATATATCAAATGAGTTTTTGGTTTAATTAAAACAAGTTTAACTTTCTAAATAATTTTAATTTAATGCAATACTATTTTATAACATCTTTAGTGTTTCCAATCGACAAATAATAATAAATTATGAATCGGTGCGCAATTGTACGAAATAGAGGGTTGTCACAGCCTGTTATTATATATCAGTGGTCACGACGCTTACTTTGTTTTGTTCACGGCAATAATTTCGCTTTAAAAATGCCAATTGACATCTAAGCCATTCGAACATCTGTACGCGGCCACATATAATTAAAGCTTGCCTCAGTCATACAGATACTTTCCACACTATTATTTAATTTTCCAACGTATTGTTGCACTTCCACACACAATCAAGGTTTTCTAGCTACTCGATTCTCGCTTTTCCAATGCACGACGACGGCACACTTGCAACGCAATACTCGCATATACGAATCAACAGGAATTTTTCGTTCAACACATGACACATGTTTTACCCGTTATTTTCTCGCTACGACTCGATTTTCGTCGCTATTTTCCTCGTTCAGAAACACGATAGCCACTCAACCTAACGCAGGAATCAAAAGATAAAATTCAACAATTTTTCCAAATCCCGTTCTACACTCGCACAAATTCACAACCCTTGACGATCCCACTTCTGAATTGTTAAATAGAATTTTCCAATGGACCGGGAAAAGGGTTCTTAAGTGAAAAGTATCGAACATAATAATATAATTGTAAACTTTATTGATAATAAAGTGGCTATGTCGGTTAAAGATTACGTCAGTCACGCACGCTCGATAGTCTCGACTACTTCTCTCAGTTGCAGAGTGTTGCCACTACTGTTATTTTCTTTAAGTTCCTTCTCGCCTGTTGGATTTACCGTGGTTTTCTTCCATTTTAACATTTTTGGTAGCTGTTTACTTCTTAAACAGAGCCATTCTCATCTAATATTCGATATTCGCACAGTTGGCAATATTAAAAAATTGCCTTGAAATTTGCTATTTGATCCAGCCAGCTTGAAGCTGGCAAAAAAGTTACAGCTCCAATTGTGTTCTTCTACATTGATTTAGATTGTCAAAAAATCTCAAGCTGGCTGAAAAGCTATAATTTTACTTTAAGAAATAAGTGGAAAAAGTCCTTGACCGAATTTTGTCAATCGAGAGGTAGAGTTTTTCTGTTCGAATTACTTTTCTCTAGCATACTGCTCCAAGGAATCGGCAAAGAAAAAAATTCCTTGAGCATTCCATTACACAGTATAGGGCGGTATGCTAGAGCCAAGGAATTAGGTCAAGGAATTTTTCCACTTATTTCTTAAAGTAAAATTGACATTAGGTCAAGGAATTTTTGACAATTTGGATATGTCAATTATGTGATATTTCTGACAATAAAGAAATAATAAAGAAAGTGAATAAATGGATAATTCCCAATGAAAAATTAAGATACACGTAAAACAATTTTTATTCATCCATTTGTCATTTTAAAATTGATTCACCTCTTGCAAAATCGCCGTTCCTTCGTTCAATTTTTCAATTATTCCACCAACTTCAAAATTCCTTACAGAAATAAGTATATCAGTACTTATTTCTTCAAGAAATATTGACATAAATGGATTTTTCGAAAAACAACGACCTCTATTTGTCAATCGAGAAGTAGAGTTTTTCTGTTCAAATTACTTTTCTTTGCTATCGGCAAAGAAAAAATTCCTTGTCATTCCTTGACTTTGCGTTTACATAGTTTTTGTATAGGAACAAAAATTCCTTGGCTATAGCATACATTCATGCACATTTTTACAGTAGAAAATTTGTTGGAAAATTCATCACCAAAATTTTCCTACAAGAGTTTTTTACTTAAAGGTCTGAGTTGGTCTGTTGGACTTTTAGAAATTCTTAGAAGAGTTTTATCTATTTGTTTTGTGGACGCATAGTCTGGTGTGAGTTCTTCTGCTTATACAATTATGCACATTTTTATAGTATTACAATTAAAGTGTATAATTTTTTATTTAAATTTAAATTAATAAAAGTTCCCAGCACTTCGTGTACCTCTACTGCCATGTTGACAGCTCTGATTTCAGCGAACTTGCATGATGAAAAACCATGGCAGCTGAGGTAATAGTAATTTGACATTATACAGTTTTCAACTTGGCGGAAGAGAAATGTTTGGGAGAATTTGATAAATTTATTCTGGGAAAATGAGATTTTCTTGGATCATTTGCATTACATTATTTACCAACATTGTTCACACGTGAACAATTATATTTTTTATCGTCATATTCATAAACCATATCGCTTGAGCATCATAAGGATTTTCAAGTCACGGCAGAAAAGCGAACAGGAGCCACATGAAGAAGGTCATTCCACTAGCCAGATTGGACAACATTTTGACCGTCATATTCATAAACCATAAAACACTTTAACATATTTCTATTTTTTCTTTTTTTTTTGTTTAGCTAGCATAAGCATTTCTTTCTGCATGCAATTGACTCATAACATAAAAAGAAATTTAGTTCGATTATGTTTTGCAACATTTTCTGCGGCACAATTTGCTGACACAGCAAGTGCGCAATAAATGTTATGGGTAAATTGCATTAAGCAATGTAAACAATCAAACCAATTTAATTTCTTTGATAGGTGATAGGTGAATAATTGATTGAAATAAAATTATTCACCTAACCCAGCAAATTTTTATGTATATAAATAAGTGCACGAAATAAAGTTTTTCAGAGTTAAAAAAAACGGAGTGTTAATTTAATACTACGCGATCTCTAAGATACAATCTCTCTTCAAGGCGGCATACACTTACCATAATAGAATTAACTTAAGGTTGATTCTGGTAAATATTCATTCTGCTAAGCAAGAGAATTGTACATGGTCCTTCGAGCCACGGAACAGTGCAGAAACAGTTCACTACAAAGTTATTGCTGAAAGTCAATAACTATACCAAGTAAAATTCAAACCTGTTGAATCTAGTACAACGTACATCTGACATACAGACGCTCTCAAAGGCGAAACGTTTACCTAGATAGAATCACCTAAAGGCTGATTCTGGTAAAAAAAAATATTGCAAAGAGCAACTCTGTGCACGGTGCAAGTATATTAGGTCATAGAAGCCATTATCTCCATTTAAAGCCCAAGATGGCCACAACTACAGATCAAATGATCAAGACACAGAAGGATTTAGCTGGGGAAATTGAGCGAATCCTGACAAACTTCGTCAAAGATCCGGCTGATCGGAAACATAAGGAGTACCTGCAAAAGAGACAGCAGGCGCTAGAGAGTTTCTGGGATGAGTTCAGCAAACTACACAAGGCAATAAAAAAGCAAGTTGGTGAGGATCATCCATATATCATAGGAGAGCTTTATGAAGAAACAAAAAAATATATGATACAGCGTTAAAGAAAATAACGGAGCACCAGCTCGAACTAGCTTCAAAAGAAGATCCTCTGGAAACACCAACATCAGCACCTTCCAACCCACTGACATATGATCGTCAAACTCAAAACTGGGATAATGCTGCCAAGTTTACTCCGCAACAAGAAGCCTTATCATATCAAGACACTATTAAGCACAACAACCTACCAAAACTTCCACCAATCAAGATCCCGAAGTTCGCTGGGGATTATAAAGAATGGAAGTCCTTTTTTGATTTATTCACTAATGTAATTCACAACAATCACTATATTAGTGACCTGGAGAAAATGCAGTATTTGTCATACCACTTAGAAGGGGATGCTAGACGAGTAATTGGGTATCTTCAGATTAACAGCAAAAATTACAACACAGCACTGCGTTTACTAAGTGACAGATTCAACAACAACAGAAAAATCATAACAACATATATAAATACCATAATTGATGCAAAGAAAACAGAGTATAGATGCCAGGAAGATATCATAATGTTGTATGATCTTATACGTGAATGCGTTGAAGCTCTAAAAAATCTCAGTTGCAACACAGATGAGTGGGGTCCGATAATAGTTTGCTTATTAATGAGAAAGTTGGACACAGAAAGTTTGAGATTATTTGAGGAAGGCCTCTCCAACCCAAAAGAAATGCCGTCGATAGATGAGCTGTTGAAGTTTTTAGATAAACGCCATCAAGTGTTGGATTGTATCAAGAATTCCAAGCAACACAGATTTGATACATCTACAAAGCACTCTATGAATAATTCATGCAGTTTGTGCAATAAAGATCATTACATCTATCAGTGTGCGGAATTTAGGAAGAAGGATGTAAAAGATCGAGCCGCCTATGTTTCCAAGAAAAATCTTTGCCAAAATTGCATGCCCCATAACAAAACAGAAAGGTGCAAATCAACAAGATCATGTGCTTATTGCAAGAAAAAGCACCATACATTACTCCATCGGAATAACGAAGAACCTTCCGGTGCAAAATCAAAAACAACCGAAGCCAATAATCTGAATACAACCATGGCAGTACATAAACATGCTCAAGAGCAGTCTACTAAAGATGTATTAGCCTTCCACGCAAGTAACACAACCGTTCCAAACGTACTACTGCCAACGGCTATTGTGAGAATACAGAATTAATTTGGACAAGTAGACCTATTCAGAGCGCTAATCGATCCTGGATCGCAAGTATCGCTAATAACTGAAGAAGCAGTTCAAACATTGAAACTAGTGAAACAAAAAGTGAGGGCAACCATATTAGGGGTCGGAGAGTCAGAAACAGCGAAAACATTTAGCAAGGTTAACGCAAAAATACAACTACGTTTTCAGAACGCCTACCTATCTGTTGAAGCCTTTGTACTACCCAAGCTCAACTCGCTTCTTCCGGAAACAAATTTAAAGGGAATCGACATGAATCAGTTCGGCGACATCGTATTAGCGGATACAATATTCGACACGCCAGGTCGGATTGATTTGCTCTTAGGAGCTGGCGTCTACGCAAACATAATTACGGACGGATTTAAAGGAAAACAACCTGTAGCTCAAAACACAAAGCTCGGATGAATTCTTTTTGGAGGCGTTTCTAACTGCTATAAAGAAACGACAAGGGTATCAAGTTTCCTTTCATTGGCCGAGTTAGATCGAAAGCTTGAAAGCTTTTGGGAAGTCCAAGAAAGCTCTACTCCTAATCAAGATGAACAAACTTGTCACATCCATTTCAAAACCACATACAAGAGAGATCAAGAAGGGAGATACATTGGCCAGCTTCCAAATACCAAATAAGTGAGAACTAGGAGAATCGAGAAATAAAGCCATAGCCCGTTTGCTGCAGATAGAGAAGAAACTAAAGAACAATCCATCTGACATGACTGAGTACAATAGTTTTATCTGTGAATATGAAGAATTAGGACATATGACCCCAGCAAAACCCTTTGATGTTGATCTAAAAGGAATCTTCTATTTACCACATCACGCTGTATTTAGAAAAGACAGCACCACTACCAAATTAAGTGTAGTGTTCGATGCATCATCTAGAACGACTTCTGGGTTGAGTTTGAACGACCTATTGTACACTGGGCCAAGGCTTCAGCAGGATCTCGCGCAAATATTACTGCGTTGGCGAAGATATAGGTATGCCTACACTGCTGACATTGAAAAGATCTTCAGGCAGATCAAAATTTCTGAAGAAGATAAGAACTACCAGCGAATTTTATGGCGAAGAAAACCATCGGAACCCATTCAGGAGTATCAACTTAATACCGTCACGTATGGCACCGCTCCAGCCACATATCTTGCAGTGAGAACTCTAAAACAGCTTGCTGAGGATGAAGGAAGACATTTTCCTGTTGGAAAAAAGCTTCTCGTTAACGATTTTTATGTCGATGATATGTTAACAGGTGCAGACACAAAAGCAGAAGCGAAGATACCACAACATGAAATAAAAGCCTTGCTAAACAAGGGCCATTTCAACCTCAGAAAGTGGACTTCGAATGATGAAGAGTTACTAGAAAACATTCCTGGAGATATAAGAGAAAAAGGAATATTGGAGATAAAAGAACAAGACACAATAAAAAGCTCTGGGAATACATTGGGATCCCAAGAGAGATGAATTTCAATTTAAGCTCAAGCCAGAAAAAATGGAATCAAGACCAACCAAACGACATATACTATCAAACATATCTACAATTTTCGATCCTTTGGGATGGCTAGCACCTGTATCATTTTCAGCCAAATTATTAATGCAATCTCTCTGGAAGACCGGTACAGATTGGGATCAACAACTTCCGTCAGAAATACTAAGTTCCTGGAAAAACTCAGAAACGAGCTAGCGAAGCTTGAAGATTTAAGAATTCCTAGATGGATCAATTATAGAGAGACTCAGGAGATACAAATCCATGAATTCTGTGATGCCTTGGAAAAGGGTTATGCAGCAGTAGTCTACTCAAGAACAGTAGATTCGTTCGGAAAAATCCATACAACACTTCTTACGGCCAGAACAAAGGTGGCTCCACTAAGGCAAAAAATTACGCTTGCTCGGCTAGAGCTTTGTGGAGCTCTCTTTTTGACACAACTACTAAAGGCAACAGTCAACACTTTAAATTTAAAACCAACCGCTTTCACTGCTTGGTGTGACTCAGAAATAGCATTAGCCTGGATTGCAAAGGATCCCAATAAATGGAATTCATTTGTAGCTATTCGGGTATCAGAGATACAAAATTTGACACCTAAACACATATGGAGGCACGTATCTTCGCAAGAAAACCCTGCAGACATCGCATCCAGAGGATCAGCTCCAACAAAGCTTCTAGCACATAATATATGGTGGAAGGGCCCATCATGGTTATCTCAACCACCGGAAGCATGGCCAACAAATAAGTTCAATATACTAACAAATGAAGAAGCTAAGAAGACAGCGGTTACGCTAAATACAACAGTACTTACAGGATCCTCCGAAATACTACATTGCTCAAACTACACTCGCCAAACAAGAGTAATAGCATTTGTAAAAGATTCGTACAAAACTGCAATCATCCACAAGCTGTTAGGAACATTGGTAGTCTAACATCAGACGAATTACAAAAGGCAAAAGACTGCATTATCAGAATTGTCCAACAAGAAACATTTACTGACGAACTAGAGGCACTAAGAAAGCAAAAGGCCATTAAAAAATCGAGCAAAATTCTTTCGCTACATCCATTCTTGGACACAAGAGGCATCTTGCGTGTAGGTGGTAGAATAAGTAATTCGAACCTAAACCTATCTGCAGACGCCAAACACCAAGTACTGTTGCCACTGAAACATCATATCACAAACTTTCTTATTGACCACGCTCATCGCCAAACTCTTCACGGAGGGACCCTGCTAACACTCAATTATATCAGAGCGCAATTCTGGATAATCAACGCCAAAATCATCATACAAAACAGGACCCGAAAATGTATAAAATGTCTCAGATACAGACAGAACTCAACATCACAATTAATGGGTAACCTTCCGACAGTACGTATAACACCTTCACCTCCGTTTTCGCACTGTGCGGTTGACTATGCAGGGCCCTTTCTAACAAAAATCTCCAAAGGAAGAAGCACCAAGACAATGAAGGGCTACATAGCACTATTCATATGTATGGTTACGAAAGCGATTCATTTAGAGCTTGTCAGTGACCTTACAACAGATGCCTTCTTGGCTGCCTACAAAAGATTTGTGGCGCGCCGGGGAAACTGCAAGCAGATATACAGTGACAACGCAACCAACTTTGTCGGTGCACGGAACAAATTAGAAAAGGAATTAAAAGATGCTATAAATTACGCCACAAAACAGGCAGCAGAAATTATTGCGAATGACGGAACAGATTGGAAATTCATTCCTCCTGCCAGTCCACACATTGGAGGATTATGGGAGGCTGGCGTCAAATCCGTTAAGGGACATCTGAAACGTATTTTAGGAGAAACGCTTCTCACAAACGAAGAGTTTACTACAGTGTTGCACCAGGTAGAAGCATGTCTGAACTCTCGTCCAATCGGTCAACAATCAAGCGATCCTAACGATTTAGAGCCCCTAACTCCTGGCCATTTTCTAACTGGGCGACCTCTAATAGCACCTCCTGAACCTGATGTCAGCGAGAAAGAAATACATCAGAGGTGGAAACTTCTCACGAGACTACAGCAAGACATTTGGAGGAGGTGGTCAAAGGAGTATTTGTCACTCTTACAACAACGCACTAGATGGATGTCTCAGAAGGGAAACCCAAGAGTAGACGAGCTGGTAATTGTTAAAAACGACATTCTACCCCCTCAACGATGGTCTTTAGGATGGATTCAGAAAATCCATCCCGGAGAAGATGGCGTTGTACGAATAGTGTCTGTTAAAACCCAGAATGGTACCAAAAAGGTTCCCGTAAATAAGCTCTGTCAGCTTCCTATCAGCATCACTAGTACCGAAAATCCTTCTACGGAATTTAATACAGTGGCAACGACAATAAAAGCAACTAAATCCAGAGCACTGAATAAAAATAAAAATCGTTCAGTTGCAAATTGCGAACAAGAACTCTGGTCTAAGCCAGAGCAATTCGACAGAATAAAAGGCAAAGTAGTAAAAGGAAGGCCAGCTCATCTCCAAATCGTCAACTAAAAAGGAAGGCAAGAGTGGTGCCCTGCACTTGGGGTTCCAATTTATTGAGATCAGTACTCGTTATATTATATTTCATGCAGTTAGCCTTTGCTCAGGACTACACTGTGCTACAGCCAAAGTCAGGACTTTACATAGAAAGCTTGGGTCATGCACGAATTAAGCGCGGTGAGCTCCGGCTACAATTATCCTTCCCAATGGAGGAGATATTTGAAGATCAAAGAATTATCAACAACACGTGGAACCAGATCCAGGACATGTGTCAGCAAACAAAGGATCTCACTCAAATCACTCACTGTACTGCCCGTAGTCAGAGCGTACATGCAATAAATGAAAGGTGTAGTGAAATTTATGCCACTGGTATAAAGCTAGTGGTTTTTATTTGTTTATTCACTGCACTAAATGTTTCAAGTTCAATAAATACTAAAACTTGAGAACTGTAAGACATATATATATGTGTTATAATATAAAAAGCTGAAAGCAATATTTATTAAATGATTAATATATCAATTTGAGTTACACAACTGTAGCAATTGACTTGTATTCACCTGATCAATATATAGCAGCTGATTTACTTGACCTTTTATTTGACTGTGGTGTGGGATGAGGATATTCTTTATTGCAGTCGATACCCGCAATAAAGTGGATTTGTTAGGAATTGACTTATTACAGTCGAAACCCGCAATAAGACTCTTTATTACAGTCGATACCCGAAATAAAGTGTTTTGTGTTAGTGATTTTCTTACTACAGTCGAGACCCGCCGCAAGAATCTTTATTACAGTCGAGACCCGCATTAAAGTGTTTGTGTTAGAAGTGGTCTTACTACAGTCGATACCCGCAGTAAGACTCTTTATTACAGTCGATACCCGCAATAAAGTGGTTTTGTTAGTAATTGTCTTACTACAGTCGATACCCGCAGTAAGACTCTTTATTACAGTCGATAACCGCAATAAAGTGGTTTTGTTAGTAATTGTCTTATTACAGTTGAGACCCGCAATAATACTCCTTATTACAGTCATGACCCACAATAAAGTGGTGTGAGTTAGTAGATTTCTTATTACAGTCGAGTCCCGCAATAAGAAACTTTATTACAGTCGAGACCCGCAATAAAGTTGTTTGTTAGTAATATATTATCTCAGTCGAGACCCGAGATAATATTCTTTAAGTCAGTCGAGACCCGACTTAAAGTACATGTTAGTATATATCTTAACTTCAGTCGAGACCCGAAGAAAGATTCTTTATTTCCGTCGAGACCAGAAATAACGTGTATTGTTAGTAATATTTTTTATTGCAGTCGCTACCCACAATAAAAAAAATCTTTAATTTAATCGCTATCTAAAACAAACTCCTTAATCCAGTCGGTACCCAGAATAAGAATATTTTATTTTAGCTGTCAATTAAACGAAGTATTTAATTTAGTAATAAAATACACACTAGGAAAAATCACTACGAAAGAACACAAAGGAATAAAATCTCCAAGTTAATCACTGCACTGCTAAATCACAAAAGAGATCGAATCAAGTCAAACTGCTGTTTATATAGCCCTTGCTTGCACACGACACCAATGATGGAGCAGCAGAGGCGCATGATCACAAGAATTGGCCGTGATTCTGTAATTTTACGGTACTAGAGATAAAATATGCATGGCAACGAACAAAATTGCATAGTAACAGAAATTTAAAGCAACCCATGCTGCTGTGTTAAATTGAATTCTGTATATTTTCAAAAAATGATATCTCTATCACGTAGAGAAGAAATTCCCGTTCGATAGTATTTATAATGATGATAGAGTTGCAAATTGATCTGCTCAATGAGGCTATAGTGTTGTATTGTATTTGTGCAATGTGTTATGTAGATGACAAATACATGGCTTTGTTAGGTTGTGTACCTGTCTTTTGATTACGAGTAATCAAATTAGATTTAATTTTCCTAAAAATTTGATGCCTTGTTTTCAGGATGTTTTCCTTTTAAAGTAATCGGTTAAACCAAAATATATTCGAACCGATTTGGTTCGAACACCCACTGTGACGTGCTGTTCAAGGATATGTCCTTAAGAAGAACCCATCTCCTATAAGCTACTGATGAAATCGTCCAAACGGTCAAACGCAAGGACAGGCCAAGAAGAGGTGTCTTAGGAAATTTACTAACTAGGATCTTCGGAGTGAATGACGAAGTATATGCAGATTTGGAAACACTGCAGCATAATCAGCAAGGACTGCTAAATTCGTACAATTAGCAAACGTTATTGATCAATACGAAAATAAATCAATCAGCAAGCATCACTTGGGAAAAGTTAAGACAGTTCGACTCCAGGCTATCACAAGTCATCGGCTCAATAAACGAGATGAAGACCTGGTATTCTCAGGCAGACCACAATAGAATTAGTGTCGAGGTCATATCCACGTACATTAGCGCCGAAGAATACTACACAGAATTACAGGACAAATATGAAAAGAGGCTTAAAGCTATTCATCAGCATGGACATCTATTGGATTTCATTACTTCACTTCATATCAACGAAATAGCGCAAAACACTTCAAACTTATTAGAACCCAACCTTTTTGTTCAAAGTTCACCACAAATATACTTAGACATAGCCGCAATAAATAATACAATAGTGCTGCATGGGTATCTAAATATAGTAGAAAGTAATGTTTATGATTTGATACACGTCACGCTAATACCAAGGAAGACTAGCAATAACTACTATACAACTATAAGCTTAGAAGTTTCAACTCTTGCGGTCGATTACAATCAGCAGTTGTACTTCACTCTAGAAGAACAAGAAAGGAAGTCATGCTCTATTGTAAACAAAAATATATATCTTTCCACACCCCCTATTCTGTATAACATAGAAGATAGCCCATCCTGCATTGTCGATATAATTTACGATCGCTACGAAAAAACAAAATGCCAGACGAAGAAGTTTCATATATTTGGTACCTCTTGGAAGGAACTTACAACAATACATCACAATGAACCCGAAGATCGTGGCAGTCATTTGTAAGGGAAAAAGTGTCGATTTACAACTCAACGATACTGGGATCATACATCTCAATAATGAATGCTATTTACAAACAAAGGAGCTAGTCTTAAAGGCCACTATGGAGCAATCAATAGAAGTTGTTGCAAGTCATGTGAGAGAAGTACCTCCCACAATTGCTGATATTCACTACAAGGAGCCACCATTAATTTTAAAGGCAGGAACCTTAATACGAGCTGACGAACAACTATTAGAATACACCCAACCTCCTGAGCTACCACACATCAAGAGCCTGAGGAGGGCTGTCGCCACTTACTCAGCCACATCAGCTTCGGGAATACTACTTACACTTGGACTAGGAATACTGTCATTCAAATATCGCTTGAGCATCATAAGGATTTTCAAGTCACGGCAGAAAAGCGAACAGGAGCCACATGAAGAAGGTCATTCCACTAGCCAGATTGGACAACATTTTGACCGTCATATTCATAAACCATAAAACAATTTAACATATTTCTATTTTTTCTTTTTTTTATTTAGCTAGCATAAGCATTTCTTTCTGCATGCAATTGACTCATAAATTGAAAAGAAATTTAGTTCGATTATGTTTTGCAACATTTTCTGCGGCACAATTTGCTGACACAGCAAGTGCGCAATAAATGTTATGGGTCAATTGCATTAAGCAATGTTAACAATCAAACGAATTTAATTTCTTTCCTAAACAATTATTTCAATCAATTATTCACCTAACCCAGCAATTTTTTATGTATATAAATAAATGCACGAAAAAAAGTTTTTCAGAGTTCAAAAAAAACCGAGTGTTCTCTCTCTTTAAGGCGGCATACACTTATCATAATAGAATTAACTTAAGGTTGATTCCGGTAAATATTCATTCTGCTAAGCAAGAGAATTGTACAAACATCTTCCTCTTCATTTTTTCTTGGGTTAATATTCTGCTACTTCCTTTATTGCTTTAATTTTCCAATATGCGCAAGACTTTACGTCTCAATGCCCTTTTATAAATAAACTTGCATGCAAGATGATAAAACATCAACCGAACTGCCGTATACTGTCAAGTTTAAAATCGCGTTGGAAGGGAGGCTTGCATGCAAGCTGAACTATCTCGTGTTATCCCCGGTTGAGCTGCCAGCATGGCAATAGAGGTTACACTGCATGAAGTATGGCAATGCAGCTTGGTCCGCTCCTCTACTCTATCTACGGATGCACAGGGACACTGAAGAAATCACACAGAGTCTGAGTACACTGCGAGATGAACTCTTTAATAATCTTATTCGGCAAGCTCCTACTGCGCCCATTCCACCAGTAGATACTACTAGACCACCACCACCTCTGGGTGTGCCTAAATTACAACAAAGACCAGATAGCTCACTTGAATCGATGCCTAATAATGACATTCATAAGGCACAAGCATACCAGAATGCTAGACCTCAACGAAATTCGTGGTCTTGATGATCAGGAAGTCCCCTACGCAGTCCGAACATCTCATATAGCGGTGACACTTCCAAACTTTCGTTAGATGAATTTGCCTTCCTAGTGGAAGCACTCACCTACTCGGCGATCGAAGGAGATTTTGATCTGGTCCAGCTATGGACTGGTACTGGTCCCTACTGAGACAAAACTCCACGCCTTCGTGGGTGTATGTAAAAGCAGCTTTGTTAGCTCAATAGGGAGTACCAAAAGATGACCTTAAGGTCAAAGTACAGCTGATGTCCAGAAAGCAGAAATCAGGGGAATCATTCTCTATGTATCATCAACACGTGGTACATTTGCGTGAACAATTATAGAACCCCTTACCAGATGTAGAGTTTCTAGAGACAGTAAAATGCAACCTGTTGCCAGACAGTCAACAGAAAATTTGTCTACTGTTATGGAACTATAGTGAGTGATTTGCTTGGACGTGAAGTCCAGACTGCCAGCATGAGCTGACAGATCACTCGATGGGCAGCGTTGACTGCAGGGCGGCACGCTAGCTCGCCTCAGTTATTGGCGGAGAGTGTGGGGATCCACGAAAAACCTGCCGCTGCCGCCTGCCATAATCAAAAAAATTTCGTGCCTCTAAACACCAAAAGCCGGCACAAATTCGGTCCTGAAGGGACCCTTACGTCACCTACCTATATCCGTCGTCGAAGGCGCAGATGGTACGCCTTCTTTGCGTGCCCCAACCACCCATCTGACTCTGAGGGCAAGATTTTTCAGAGTCCTTTATTGACCTGTATAGAGAGAATAAACGAGCGAACTAAACAACCCCCATGCGAGAGAGCGCCAGGACAGTGAAGGAAAAATAAAAAAACTCTCAGCACTTCATTACGTTATATATAAATAAAGATTTTTATTTGTTTTTTTTCTTCTTTTATTACTAATAGTTGTATTCCATTCATAGAAGTCACCATCCGGTGAAAAAAAACAGTTTCTACCTCTAACCTCCTTATCCAATAGGCGGGCCAAATAGCCTGTCGAGACCATATTAACCTCATAACATGTGCATCTCACAATTCTATGCCTAGAGCAGACTATAATAAGTCAAATGAAAACATTCGGAAGTTCTAATTGTGTTGAAAATGTCTTACTTCTGTACATTTGAGTTACTAGTGTGCCAGTACTTCCATACTTTGGAGACGTGCAACAAGCGAATCTATAAAAATCTTACAGCTAAGGTACCTGCTATAGAAATTTCATCTTTTGAAATTATCAATGTGGAGACTTTAAATAGTATTAAGATGACATAACAATAAAATCTTGCTCAAATGATTGAAAGTATTATTCACTTAACCTCTATGTCCGTCCATAACATTGCTTGGCTCCCTGAGTTCACCAATGGAGCACTTAATCAAAAATTGTATGGCCTAAGGCCTTACTTCCAGAATAGTGCTTATAGCACTTCTTAACGAACAGTGACTCAAGAACTACTTTATTCCTAACAATAGTTATTGTGTTGATACACAATCCTCCTATTTCGATTTCAATTTACTTTAATTCGGACCACATTTGAATATATTTGAACAAACAATATAATAGCAAACAAAAAGGCAACACTTACGCATATTTTAATGCTAGGGATCCCACGCAGAGGCGCCTCCGAGATGATCCGCTGTGCCTGTGGAAACAAAATTTTACTCTTTGAACCATATCGGACTGACTGGCTAAATCGATGTATATATATATATATGCCTAAAACAATATGGAATGGAACATTATCCCTAATTTAAATTAGTTTGCACAATGACTTCCCTATGATGACTGCACTCCGAAAATTTCATGATTACTTTCGCTTTAGGTGTCTACAGGGTTTCACCGGGTGTGAACTGACATGCTGACTGCATTAATAATAGGAAGGCTCTGTGTATTTTCGCATGGACGGGACCGTATCTTCGTCGGGAGAGCTCTGGTGCTCTATCTGTGATCCAACCATTATGTCTGCGACTCAAATCGATGAGATTACGCTTTCAATATTTGTATAGTTCCGTCATCGACTAACTAACCATCGACTATTAATATCCTAAGTCGATCTTATGTGAAATTCTTTTTGGCTTTGAACGTGGCCTGTTTTTCGACTAATGGTCAAAATGGACAAAAATGAATCTTCTTGATCGCATTGAACGCCTGAAAATGCAGCTATTCTGCAGTGTAGGTCAGGAACAGACGGAACGTCAGGTACAAGAATAGGTTATTCCGTAATTCTCCCAATAACGAAGTAGGCAATCTTAACTCTATGGTGTACTGGCTGGCTGATTTTATGTGGGGTAGTACGAAAATAATTGCTAGGATTGACAATAAATCAGTATTAGAACTGAAAAATGTTACTAATTTACTTACACGACTTTTTGTCTCGTCGATGGTTACGGAAAGTTTTTCTCATTAATTCCTCGATGTGGTACACTCAGCCACGACAGATAAGGGTCTTCTTCTTTTCTTTCACGTCAACATGTGACACTGAGCTTGAGGAAACGCACTTCTCTCGGTCGGGGTGCGTTCAAACTTTCTACTTGACAGCAGCAGGCTTACACGCTTCAGTATTTCATATAGCATATTGCTATATGCAATACGCTACGACCATAACAGGGCAGAGTGTTCTGGGCCACCCATGGTTCAGAACGGTGAAAAATGGTCGACTGAGCTAGCCGGTCTTAAACATACGCCTCATCGCTGCGGGCGCCCAATGTGTGTCTCGACCCACGACCCAATGAGCATTCCTCATTACTCGTACTTGATTACGCCTGTTGCCCTTGCTTGACTGAGTACGCATCGAGGACACATCCTTGAAGTCTTGTCAGTCTCTGATCAGACCTCGACATCCTTCTCCGTGTTGGAAACCAAAGTTACATCGACAAGTTGGTAACTTAAAAAATCCAGCCGGTCGATGTCACTTTGCCGTCCTTTACCGAGATGCTGAGGAAACCCCGCGTTCAGCAACCTAAACAACTGATCGCTAAGCTTTCTCGGCACAACATCCCGCTCCGATCTCACATCGGCGATTGTTCAAGGGTGTAGCTCCAAGGCGTCGTCAAGTGGTGACGTTGTCGATTTCATTTCCTAACTTGCTAACAGCCGTATACAGGATTGGATTCCAACAGGTATATCACCCACCATTGACGGGGCAATAGGAGGGCTTCGCGATATCCTATAATTTACAAGTGAAGCTGGCTGGATGCCTTCTTAGGGCTACCAGGAATAGATTTAGTGCTACTATGTCCGACGCTTGCCGATTAACGAAATGTGGTAGACGGACAGACATGGAAAAATCCTCCTAATGAGGCCGATCCGGAAGGGACTATAAAAGGTTATCTACTCATAAGAGGTAGAGGTGTGCTGATGACATTGGATTTCAAGAGGTATATCACCCACCATTGACGGAGCAATAGGAGGGCTTCGTGATATCCTATAGTTTGCCAGTGACGCTGGCTGGATGCCTTTTTAAGGCTACCAGGAATAAACGTGACAGTCGATAGTTGACGCTTCTAGACTGGATATCACTGCCTGATGACTTTGGCGTGATAGACACCTAGCAGTTTCCCCCGCAGATCTTCAAGCTCGTATAGGGAGTTTCCTTTCTTGGCTCGAACCCGACACTTGACTAATTTTCGTCCCAGTTTAGCACTAGTCTGCTGTTGGAAGTTGTTTTGGGCAAAATTCCGTCTAGATAACTCTTGACCCACTTTGAAATATACAGGCTTCGCCCTGAGATTATAGGCTCGTTGATCCTGTTCAAACGCATGGTGAAAGTTCTCCTGCACTCTCGCACGGATCAATCTCATTTTGTCTTCAGCATCTGCTCTCAACGGCTTACCAAGGGTCCCAAGATTCCTCAAGAGGGTATAGGAGCTGCCATGTTCAATCATTTGCTGACCGAAAAGTGTTCGATAAGGAGAGAAACCAGCTGCTTGGTGGAAAGAGCTCCTGAGGGAACTAGATAGCTGGCTCAGCTTCTCATCCCATTTTGTGTGTTCCTTCCGAATATATGCTCTAATCCCTGACAATAGAGACCTGCTTACTCGCTCTGAGGAGTTTGCTAGCTGCGAGTAAGCTGCCGTTCGCAAATGCTTCACCCCATACTTGTCCAGTAATCTGGTAAACTGACTCGAGAAAAACTGGACTCCATTGTCAGAGACGATCGCTTCCGGGACTCCAAACACATGGAACATTTCCGTTTCGAAGAATTGGCACACATTGAGTGTAGATGATTTTCTCATGGGTTTGAGAATCGGGAACTTTGAAAAGTGGTCAAGAACTATTAACATGAAGACATTTCCTTTCACTAACTGAGGATATGGATCCAGAAAATCAATATATGGCTTTTGCCATGGTCGTTCTGTCACAGACTGGACTCTCATAGGTTGTCTCAGAATAGTATTGGGGGCCTTGGTCTCTTTACACACGTCACAGGCGCCTACGTAGTTTCTGACATCAACTGTCATTCGTGGGCAGTACAAGTGTCTTCTCAGACGTTCCAGTGTCTTCCCTATACCTCCGTAAAATAACGTCGGAGACAAGCCCTCGTGGAATCCAAAGCTTCAAAGCTTCATCCTCCTGAATCGGATCGCCTGTTCTCGGAACAGTCCGGATGTAAACGAAGCCATCCCTGACGCAAAGATCTGGTAGTTTGCCAGAAGTCGTTTTAACTTTATGCCTCAGCTCTTCATATTCCAACGAGTTGAAATATGGCGAACTAAGGTCAACTTCCGGGCCAGTATCTTCAGGTGTGGACAAGCTTTCGCAATGAATGCGTGACAGCGCATCAGGGACGACATTCAGGCTTCCTTTCGGCGCTCAATAGTGAAGTCGAAACTCAGAAGCTTCAAACTCCACCGAGCAAGTCACCACTGAGGTCCTTTTGAGACATCAGCCATTTCAAGCTCGCGTGATCCGTCACTATCTTAAACGGCATAAGTTCAATGAAGGACCGGAACTTTTGTACACTTAAGATGGCAGCTAGGCATTCCTGCTCTGTGACGGTATAATTTCTTTGTGCTGAGTTCAACTTTTTCGAGACGTAAGCTATTGGCTTTTCGTGGCCATCGTCATCCAGTTGAATCAGCACCCCACCAGTACCTTGGTGGCTCGCATCGCACTGGATAACGAACGGCTTGGTGAAGTCTGGGCTCACTAGCAACGGAGCAGAAGTACGGTTTTGCTTCAGAAGATCAAGAGACGTCTGGGCTTCAGGTGTCCATTTGAACTGACTAGAGGTTTTCAAGGTGTCTGTAATGGAGGCAGTTAGATCGCATAGTTCAGAATGAACAGTCTATACCATCCCGCCATACCTAGTAAGCGTCGGGGTTGCCGAACAGTTTTAGGTGACGGATAGTCAACAATTGCTGAAATCTTGTCAGGGTCAGTTCTCATACCTCCCTTTCCGACAATGAGACACAAGTATTTGGTCTCTTTGATGCAAAACTTACTCTTTTCGACATTGATAGTGAGGCCAGCTTTCCTCAAACAATCCGCTACACGGGCTAGCAGCGTGAGATGAGTGTCGAAGTCTGAAGAAAAAATTAATAAATGGTCTAAATAGACGAGAACGTTCTCAAGAAGATCGAAAGGATTGACTTTATCCATGAGGCGGCACATCGTTTGTGGAGCGTTGCATAGGCCGAATGGCATCACTGTGTGCTGATAGAGAGGGTGACCAGGTACAGTAAAAGCGGTCTTCCTCTGGAATCAGCGTCTAGTGGGATCTGCCAGAAGGCGTCTTTCAGGTCCATGCTCGTAATGTAGTTTGCCGGAGGAAGTCGACTCAGAAGTGCGTCTATCTGCGGTAGTGGATTGGCATCCTTCTTTGTAACAGAGTTGACCTTCCTGGCGTCAAAACAAAGCCGAACCTTTCCAGGCTTCCTCACCAGAACAACTGGAGAGCTCCAAGGACTCTGGCTCTCCCCTATCACACCCAGCGATAGCATTCGTGTTGTGAAAATAATATTTGTAGTTCGAACGCAATGCAATGTGATGACACTCGTCAGCTGCACAATTTCATGATGACCCATTAAGCGCCGCTATGAATTCTGTAGCTATGGGATAATCGCAATGCATTTGCGGAATTAAAGAAAATATATGTAATCAGGGACCACGAATTTAAGCGGCACTGTTTTGAAATTGTACACCTGTGGTCAGTGAGTAAAAAATATTACTTAATGGCCTGGGTAGTACATTAATTTATTTTTTTAAGTAGAACACAAATAAAAAATAAACAGAAGAAACGAAGCGCCGAGCCAGAGGTAGGAGAGAAGTTAAATGAGTTCTGTTCTGACCATTCGCGCGGTGAGAAGTGTCACATTACATGTAAAGATTTTGATACTTACTAGTTAAACGGGAATTAATGTAAATCTTATAAGTTGTGATAGAAATTATAATGTGAATCGAATTAAGTGTTGTTTAACTTTGACCTGTAAAACCGATAACGATTGAGATATAACTTGAAGTGCATTGAGTACTGTTTAACATTGTTCCGTGCGGATTGGCACTGACCCAAGTAAAGAACGTTCTCCAGTGTTGTGCAAATTGAGCACAACATAAGTTGGCGCAGCCGGTAGGATCAAGGAAGCTTGGTTAAATAAACAACCGTAAACGCTTTAAAGGCCTTGATCCTAAACGAACAAAAAGGGGTACCTGTGACAAAGAGCCATATAAAACGGCCAAGTCACCCCCAACGCTCGGGGTGGATAGCATCTTTAGGCGCCTGTGTTCCAGGCGGGCAAGCGTTCACCCCTGTTATAGATAAGAAGACAACAAGGAATTCTAGCCAGCAACACATCATAGCCTGAGGAAGTCAACGCCACCTCCAACTCAAACTCATCAGTAGCAGAAAATCTCCGTTCCTGTGTTGAAAGGGAAAACGAAGACGGCTTTAGCCCCCCTTTCAGCAGACCCAGGGGAATTTAAGAAGGCCTAGGGCCCCACGGCACAACAACATAAATTAAATTTAAAATTTGTGCGTCGCCCGGAAAGCACTACAGTAATTTGGACAATTAGGAAACGGGAAAAATCAATACTACAACGAGATGGGAAACAATAAATACTCTAAGTATTTAGTTAAGGTAAAAATTCAATTATTTCTTTAGTCTCCAATTTTTGGACTTAGATATAGTATTTGCAATTCTATACTTAGGTATAAGCTCTACTATATATATATATAGAAGGAAGAAAGAAGTGGTATAAGTATTTTCCTTCGAGAACACCAGCCCGTCTGTTAGTACAGAGGACACTAGCTCAAGAACTGATTGTGGAACTTCGGAAACAGCAGAGAATAAGTTAATTTTGCCAGAACTGGACGAGAATAAACCAGTTATCCCCAAACCAATAGAGGAGAAGTATATCGCTACGGATACTACAGAGGATAGAAGGCCCATTATTGAGAAAGTGGATGTGGAAACTCAGACCAGGGATATAATAACGGAATTGATGTCCTTAAGATCTGGAGGGAGGTATCGACAATCCTTGGACGTATTACCATCAATTCAAGAAGAAGAAGAACAAGGCAATCAATCTTCAGAACAGCGAGAAGACAATAGCAATGAAGGGCAACAAAAGGAACAGCATAGTCCATCTTTGGATAGTTCTGTACAGCTAGGTGAATTAACCAGTGGCAAGAGATCATCGGAAAACTCAATTTTAGAAATGGAGCCACCAGTGGATATAATTAAAATTAATCAATTAATATTTAATAGTGTACCAATTTTAATTGGGCGAAATAGGTTCCAACTTAGTTTCAGAAATAAATATATTTATCAATTGTTGTAAGCATGTTATTAATTGTCTAACCGAAACTGAAACTCCTTCCAACGCGCTTCAGAGGCAGGACGGCAAGTGTTCTGGAAGGTACAAGTTTCAATAACTTCCAGCAATTGGAGACCCAGATCCAAAATAAATTAGTAAATACAAAAAGTTACGTGGCTCTTGTAAATGAACTTAGGGTGTTTTTCCAATTACCAGCAAAAACTTTGACAAGCTATGCTCAAAGGATAAAAACATTTTTAAAAACTGCGTTTCTAAAATCCCTGATCGACAATCTGGCACAGCAGCAGAGGCAGTAAAAATGGATTTAGAGGAAACAGCCATATATGTATTCAAGACAGGTATAATCAACCCAAACCACAGAATGTTTCTCTTACAGGACTCTGGTGAGAGTTTAGCATCAGTAGTCGAAAAAGCGGAGAAACTAGAAGAAGCCGAGAGACAAACACTGTCGATTTTACAAAATCCTTTAAGTATATCATTGGCTCAACCAGTAGTTGATAATTATCCAGTCAATACTACTGGGATGCCTAGGGAATGGTTAGGTAATACCAGAGACCCACCCCAAAATAGGCATTATAATAATTTCGCCCCCAGTGCAAGGAATCAGTATGATAATAACAAAAGCTCTCATCCCCGAATTAAATATACTTATTGTAATAAAAACAATCATGCGTTTTCGGAATGCTACGAAAGGAAAAATGCGACTTCTGGTAATAGTTATCAGAATTCTGCGTACGCTTCTCGAAACAATAATAGGGATAGTAATGTCCAAAATCGCGAGATAAACCTAGTACAAAATAGCAGGTCTGCTGAAAGTGGCCCAAAAAACACAATTGGTGCAATAAAATGTGATTTTTGTCAAAGAAGAGGTCACACTACAAACCAGTGCCGAGCAAAGCAAGACTGGGAAAGTAGGCCGTCTCAAAATAACCACCAGTTTTCGGAAAACTAAATAAGGACCTGCGAGGACTCCGCGGAAGTCCAAACGTTAGTAAAGAAAAACGGTGTCAGCCCTCCCAATTTCCTAAATGATCAGTTAAATTACCCTTGGATATAGCAGCTAAGTCCTCGGTAGAATTATTAGTCGACACGGGAGCTGACGTGAGCCTATTAAAAAAATCCATATTACAAGGTGAGAAAATAATAAATACACAGGAAAAAACGCAACTGAGCAGTATTTTTGGAAAGGGACAGACAATTGGAACATGTACAGGAAAATTTCAACTAGAAACTCCTCAAACATGTAAATTTCACGTAATTAAAGATAGTGAAAATGTCCCATATGATGGAATACTTGGAAATAATTTTCTATTAAATAAATGTAATATAAAGGGTCCAGATGGAATATTAGAATTTCCAGCGACACCTACAAATTTAGCAACATTTTAAGTGCCACTTAATATGAACGGCGAATTTCGCAACTCTAAAGAGGTAAGAACGACACTAAATTCACCTATTAGGAGGTCTACGGTCCAAGTCCAAAAGGAAAAGCTTGGCAAGCCGCAACCTATGGAAATGGAAAACACCACTCAGATCTCCGAGAGAAAGTGGTCCATTCCACATAAATGTGAACAATCTGAATGGGACCAAGCAAAGGGACTTAAGGTTAGAACGAAGATTCTAGTTCCAGCACGCTCAGAAAAATTAGTGCCAATACCTATTAGAGACAACGGCGAATTTGTTTGTTTTTCAAAATAAGTGAGTGAAGGTGTTTTTTCGGGAAATTGTTTAACAAGACCATGGAAAGGTAGAGTTGTGTTGCCTATTATTAACGTCAATAATACTGATCAGGAATTAGATAACATGGAAATTGATCTTCACCCAATAGGAAATTATGATATTATAACATTAAACGAGATGAACTGGGAAAAATCAAAAATAAAACACTAAGAGAATAAGACCTTTGGAAGCAGAAAACATTCGTTTATTAACAATCGAAACAGGAAACGAATCGAAATTCTGAAAGAGCAAATCAATATGGATACAGATGCCAATCAGGAAGAAAAAAATGCTGTCCTCGAAATATGTTATGAATATAACAATATCTTTCTTCTACCTGGTGATAAATTGAGTTATACGGGCCCAATAAAACATGAGATTCCAATTAAGCAAGATTGTCCCCCTCTCAATCAGAAAATGTATAGACTACCGGAGAAGCAAAGAAATATCATCCATGAACAAGTTGAAAAAATGCTAAAAAATTATATAGTAGTACCTGGCACTAGTCCATGGAATTCGCCACCCTTAGTTTTTCCCAAAAATGCTGGAATAAATGGAGAAAAACAATGGCGTGTTGTGGTAGATTTCAGAAGGCTAAATGAAATCACGATCGGAGATGCTTTCCCTTCACCCAGAATTGAAGATATCTTCGATCAATTGGGGCATTCAAGGAACTTTACCACGCTTGACCTGGCCAGAGGGTATCATCAAGTGCTAGTGGAGGAGAAAGACCAACCTAAAACCGCTTTCAGTACTCCACACGGTCATTTTGAATTTAAAAGGATGCCTTTTGGGTTGAAAAGCGCACCTGCTACATTTCAACGATTAATGAACCACGTCCTAACTGGTTGGCAGGGTTTTAAGTGCTTCGTATATTTAGACGACATTGTAATTTACGGGAAAAACTTGTCGGATCATAACGCTAAACTTAAGGAGGTACTCAAAAGACTTCAGTTAAATAACTTAAAACTAAAAATAGAAAAATGTCAGTTCTTGAGAAAGGAAGTAATCTATCTGGGACATAAGTGTTCCAGAGAAGGAGCCTTGCCAGATCCCTCAAAGGTAAGCTGCGTTCATAGTTTCCCCCAGCCCAAGACAATAAGGCAGGTACAATCCTTCCTTGGGTTGGCTAATTATTATAGGAAATTTATTCCGGAGTTCTCTAAAATAGCAGAACCCCTCAATAAACTCCTACGAAAAAATGTAAAATTCAAATGGACGGATCAATGTGAAAGTTCTTTTAAAGACCTTAAGCCTTTTACACTGATCACAAGCCAGTTAAGGGAATCTACAGTACCAAAGATCCTGGCTCGTGATTAATATACTCTCTGAGTATGATTACATCATAGAGTATAAACCAGGTAGGCTCAAACGTAAGGCTGACGCATTAAGCAGAATCCAGAGTTCTAGTGAGATGGAGTGCAATAACAACGAAGTTACGCAGACAATGATAACTAAAGCACAAGTCCACCAGCAGAGAGTTACAGATGATAAGGAAGATAAACCCAATCCCACATGCATGGCCATTACCAGAGCGCAAAGCAGAGCTAAAGGAGACCACACAAGCTTTTCTGAAAGACAAGATGACGCGGGTGATTCGCCCAAAAATAAGTCTGGTTGTATAGGAGAGGACTCGGAAACTAATTCAGTTAGTTCCCAAGAGTCCAAGATGGACGAAAGTGTACAAATACTTGGTAACCGGAATGAGATCGAGACCATTCTTAGGGATTACCATAACGCACATTTGGGAGGTCATCTGGGAGTCTATAAAACTTATAAACGTATCAGAAGAAACTTTAAATGGAAAGGAATGCTCACAGACATTCACAAGCATATCAAAAATTGCATTAAGTGTAGAAAAAATAAGCATAGTAGAATCACCAAGATGCCGATGGTAATAAGTTCCATTGCAGCAAGGCCATTCGATAAGGTTTATCTCGACATAGTGGGCCCGCTACCAGAAACCACTAAGGGAAATAAGTACATACTTACCCTACTGGATGATGCAACTAGAATTTTCGATTGCATACCGTTGACTAATGGAGAAGCCATCACGGTAGCCGAAGGATTTTATAAATTAATGATGAAGTATAAGATACCCAAAGCTGTTGTCACTGATCAGGGAGCAAATTTCACCAGTAATTTGTTTAAACGACTTTGCAAACTATTCAAAGTGAGGAAGTTGCAGACCACAGCCTACCATCCACAGGCAAATGGCGCTCTTGAAAGAGCACACGGACCCCTGATTGAGTATTTGAGAAGTTTGGTGGACGAAAATGTAGCCGAATGGGACCAGTGGCTCGAGGAAGCAGGCCATCTTCGCAACCATTCAACTCATGTTGGTGGAAAACATACACCGATGGAGGCTCTATGGGGATTTTACGATCCGCCACCAAACAATCTAAAACGACAGCCTGAACCCATCTATAACTATGACGATTTTCTAAGCATTCGTAGAAGAAGAATGCAAATACTGCACAAGCGTGTTAAGGAGGAGCTTCTTAAAAGCAAGCTTAAGTCTAAGGAATATTACGATAAAAATACCCGTAGTATTGTACTGCATGTAGGAGACCAAGTCTTACTAAAAACTGCGAAGGGTGCATAATAATAGGTTAAAATTATTTTAGTTAAAAATATATTATATTTACGATTTTGGGGATTAGCAGAAATTAATCGTTACTTCCTATTTACCCACAAGGAACATTAACATGGCTGTGGGCGGCAATACATCTAGCGAACTCTCAAGCTGTTATAGAGACTCTTACCCCCACAGGCGTATTTTTTGAACCACACAATCCGGCGTACTTATACACGAAGACCTGGGTTGTTCATACCAAAATTCAAATCACTGAAGAAACGGAGGCGTTGGAATTTACTAACCGCTGCGAAGACACAGTGGAACGTCTCTGTCACGTACAAAGAAGCACCGAGGAAAGAGACTCGTGTTATACGTGGAAAATAGACTTAGATCGGCAGGTAGATAAGCTTTAGAATAGGCTAAGAGATACAAATTTTTAATTCTTAAATCGAAGTAGCCGCTCATTAGCAAATATAGTAGGCAGGTTTTAAAATTTCTTATTTGGTACTATGGATGATAGGGATGCTCAAACCATTTACAAAAAACTAAAAGACCTTGACAGCCAAAATTCAGAGAACATACATTTAATGGAAACACAAGTCAGCATAGTAAGGGCAAAGTTTAATGCCATTGACCAAACTTTCCAAGACATAAAGCATTACCAAAAGAGCCTAGATGAAAGTTTTAAGGACTTCATAGACCAAGTACAGAGCTCCACGAATGAAATCAATACAGAACTCAAAGCAGTCCACATTAAAGCCGACACAAATGGACTTCTTATATATATTCTACACCAACTCCAGCAGATACATCAACGTCTAACAGACAAATATATGGTAATAAATGCTCTACACCAACACTCATTACATCCTTTAATTTTATCCGCTAACGATTTAGTCCAAATTTATAAAGAAATCAGTGCGCAGGGTATGGGAAATATTCTTCTAGATTTTAAATTTGTAAGTCATATAGTTCAAGTAGATAGCGTCCAGGAGGGAAAAGAATACTTTATCAGAATTACACTACCTCTACCAGAAGACACTGTTTTCACAATAAACAAAGTCTACTTGCTACCCACACCGATCTCACTGGAGAAATCAGCTATCTTAGACATCGAAGCAAATTACTTTTTAAATAATACAAAAGCGCAGAGATATGTAGAGCTATCCAGTGCAGATTACTGGGAACACTGCAAGAAAACGACATCTGCTAATGGCAAGATACACATTTGTTTCCAAACCGTACCCAAGGGGATAAGTTTCAGTAAGTCTAACTGTCGTATGGGTTTGTTCAACAATCCCTCGCCGGGACCCGCTCCTTGTACCCATAGAGTTACGGAAAATAATATGAATTTACTTACAAAAATGGTTAGACCGACCTCTTGGCTATTTGTAGCCACGCAGGAAGAAATACTTTTCTGTAATTGTAGTAATCATTTCAACCACATGACCCTAAAAGGTTCTGGAATACTCTCACTAACCCAACCATGCATATTTACACTAAATGAACACGAGTTACCATATGAGAGTAGTGTCAGCTATCACACATCCATACACCAACCTGAGCTGCAAAATTTCCCCAAAATCAACCTAGAAGAGATGTATAAGGAAACCCCACAAGTAAAATTCGGAAATAAAACAGGTCTAAAAATAAATACCTCCGGAAATCACAATAAAGAGGTCTTGAAGACAAGCAAAGATCTTGAAGAACTACAACATGACTTGCGCAAAACTATAGAAAAAAGGGAACGTGAAAAACTCAGTATACAAACATATACTAACACTGGAATTACGGTAAGATTTTCTATTGCTCTAATTCTGTTTCTAATTATAAGATATATTAAATACAAAGGTCAAAATAAAGCATCGGTCCAAGCCCCCAACATACAAATCCAACGCAGGCAAACCTTCACTATGAGTAGAGTTGACACACATAACCTGTGCAAAAAGAAATCTTCAGTCAAAATTCAAAATGGGAAACAGCCACCCATACATGAAATTCACACCGTCTCTAATCAAAGCCCAGAAACGGACGAGCCAAACAGAAACATTGATCAAACAATAACACCCGATCCTAGTATTGAAAATTCGCGCTCACCAAACGACCCAAGCGAATCATACCTTTACAAGGTTTGAAAAAATTATCACTGCCTATGAGAAATTTGTTTTATTAAATCATTTTTTTACCAACTTTAAATTGTTTTTATTTTTTTCCTACCATTAAATTGAAGGAATTAAAACCGATAAGATTAGTCAACGACATTCAAAAGAAGAAAAAAAAGTGTTATATGTATGTATGTAATAATAACACTCAGTATGTACAATGTCAAGTTAAAAAAAAAGAGAAAGACTGACATTCTTGACGTAGGTAAGAAATTTGACCGCCAATACAAAAAAAAACAAGAAGTTTGTTAGTAATAATGATTTCATATATATGTATAGCATTTTAAAAGTTTTAATTTTATGTAATAATGATTTTTTTTTTACAACTATATGTACATAATTAAGAACTAAATAATAGAGACTATGTCGAATTAGCTATTAGGGTTAGAAAATAAGGGTAAATAAAAAAAAAGAGAAAAAAAACACATATAATAATTTGTAATAAATAAATATGTTAAACAAAACAAATTATAATGGTCCAGAGCTTCTCGAACGCCTCTGTCCCGACGACGGCGTCTTCACAAGGGGGAGGAATGTTGTGAAAATAATATTTGTAGTTCGAACGCAATGCAATGTGATGACACTCGTCAGCTGCACAATTTCATAATGACCCATTAAGCGCCGCTATGAATTATGTAGCTATGAGGTAATCGCAATGCATTTGCGGAACTAAAGAAAATATATGTAATCAGTGACCACGAATTTAAGCGGCACTGTTTTGAAATTGTACACCTGTGGTCAGTGAGTAAAAAATATTACTTAATGGCCCGGGTAGTACATTAATATATTGTTTTAAGTAGAACACAAATAAAAAATAAACAGAAGAAACGAAGCGACGAGATAGAGGTAGGAGAGAAGTTAAATGAGTTGTGTTCTGACCATTCGCGCGGTGACAAGTGTCACATTACATGTACAGATTTTGATACTTACTAGTTAAACGGGAATTAATGTAAATCTTATAAGTTGTGATAGAAATTATAACGTGAATCGAATTAAGTGTTGTTTAACTTTGACCTGTAAAACCGATAACGATTGAGATATAACGTGAAGTGCATTGAGTACTGTTTAACATTGTTCCGTGCGGATTGACGCTGACCCCAGTAAAGAACGTTCTCCAGTGTTGTGCAAATTGAGCACAACATTCGCTCTAATTCAGCATCCATCAAACTTTGTACTGCCGGCGATGTCGGATAAAAGCGTTGTTTTATCGGAGCTGCGTCATTCGTTTCAATCTTGTGAGTGACCAACGATATTTTTCCTAGGCCTGAAGAGGCGAAAGAGGGGAAAAGCTGTTTCGTGGCTTCCAAGCGTTGTTGTTCCAGACTGGAAAGAATATGGCAATCGGTGTCAGAGGTAGGTGCTAGACTCGGATTCACTTCTGGGACTATACCCAGGACATCTGGAGCCAACCCAAATAGACGCCAGAAGTCTATTCCTAGATATAGTGCTTGTGTGAGCCCAGGAACCACGTAAAAACGCACGTTCTGGGTCTTCCCACGGAAAGTAATGTCCAAGTCCATGTTACATACACAACCCAACACCAATTGTAGTACACACAAACACACAATCGCCATGTATGTATGGTGACCGACATTCCTGCGGAGACGACTCCCCTAAAAACAAAAGTATTAAATGTCAAAAATTTTAATAAAAAGTCCAAAAAATACCCCCGTCTTCAACAAAATTTGTCAATGCGGCACACTTAAAAAAAAAATAAAACAAAAGACAAATCGTACCTTCAGTACGATTGTCGTGAGACTTACAATATGTATGTACGAACGTACATACCAAGAGAGGCCGCAGGAAATAGCACCATTTCAACCAACTCCACAACAATCTTCCTCACCGGGCGACGCACACGAAGTTCCGTCCCGGAACGAAGGAGGCAACGAGGGCGCAACATCCGCACCAGAGGGTGGAGTGCAAACACCCCCAATAATCTCAACAGTAAAAGGGCTAACACTCAGGAGTGGGACAATCCTTACAGGTCCCCAACAAGTAAGATCTTCTAATTTAAATTTAGAAAATTATTTCAAGTATCTAGAGGGGATAGTGCGAGACTCCTCCAAACTTTCTGTTATACAGTGCGATTCTATTGATAAACAGCTCATAAAGTCCCGTGAACGGCGGCTTGAGCAAATCGCGCAATTCAAAGAAAGTACGGAAAAATTTAAAGAAAGCTTAAAGCAGTTTGGGGAACTCTCGCACTCTCTCGAAACAGAAATTAAAAATAATAGTGTAGAATTAAGAGAAGCTGCCATTGAAGACAGTGTCAGTGATTCCACCGCGAGTGAAATCCTTTTAAATTGGCTGGGCAACTCCCTTCTGGAAACCAGCATAGAAGAAATAGTTACCCAATAGTACCAAGATCAAAGTCAAAAATCCCCAATTTAAACATTGCAGATTACGCTAAAATCTCAAAGCTAACGCCCAGCTCGTTCCCCTATTTTCGGCAGAACAGCGCCCAAAATTGAGCCTTGAGCTCCAAACTTTCCTAGGATACTACTGGCAAGTGGTACAGTGCATTTCGGTGGATTAATTATCAGCATTTTTACAAATCTTTCCCACCAGACTTCGAGGCGAAGTTTACGAGATTTTTGCCTCAAATTTGCCAACTACTTTCAAGGAAGTAGAAGAACGGCTAAATCGCACATATCTGCCTAGAGAAACTTACCAGGAACTGGTAAATAAATTAATCACCGCTAGGCAGTATCCTTTGGAAAACCTCACAGCCATCACGGCACGAGTAAAACAAATGCTGCCACTCTGCAATGAAGCAGCAGAATCCAAATACGGAGCCACAGCATCACCAGCTGTTAAAACGCAGCTGGAAGATTTCACAAAAAACGCCCTAAAGACTGGAGCCAATAACCCTTATATGTGTCAGTACCTGTTGACAATGACCGACGGCACTGTAGATGAATTAATACAAAGAGCACTTAACATGGAACGTCGCCAGTAAAGTGCTCTATTCCTGCAACCTTCAGGGCAATTTCAACAAAATGTAATACAAAATACACTACCCCGTTCAATAAGTGCAATAATACCCAATAACGCACAATTTAGTGGAATTAACTCACCAGCAAACCACAGCGTATTTAATCCAGGCATAATGCCATTCGCTCAAGTTCCCCACAGCAACCCTACAAATACAAACAGTCACATACCGCCGGCACAGTTCACACAAGCACACACACCATCGCCGAATATAAAACAGGAACCAATATCTCAAAATAGAAATTTTAATGTACAAAATAAAAATAATTATTTAAATAACATAAATTGTAGTTTTTGTAATTTAAGAGGCCATACATACGCCGATTGTCTGGAACGTAAAACTACGCCGTACTGTGTGAACTGCAAAATGTATAACCATGACATGCGTGACTGCAGGAGAAACAACAATAGTTTCCAGAGACCACATAACAATAATATATCACCAAATCAACGACCAAGAGACCCACAAGGTCCCAACAACTCAAGAGTCTATAATGTGCGAAAAAAGTGTAAGTTCTGTGGCCGTTCTGGACATATATTAAGCGCATGTCAACAAAAACGTAAATGGGAGGTCCGGAGTCAGCGAAACGACGTACAGTCGACCCAAAACTCCCCGGCTCGACTATAAAACTCCCATCTAACAAAATAGGGTATCCTCAGCAGCTCGATTCCAGTGTCGCTACAGTAAAACTTCCCTTAGACATAGGCCTGAACAGCCAAACTAAACTAGTAGTAGACACAGGCGTAGTATAGTAGTAGTAGTATAGTAAAGAAAAGGTCATTAAAAGATCTCAAAGAAATTAACCACAATGAGGCATGCACACTTCAGACCCCATTTGATACCGGAAAGATGCTGGGAAATTGTCAGGGAAACTTCGTTTTCAAAAACAAAATTCCCTGCAAGTTTCAAGTCGTAAAGAACTTGCCTGGCCTTTCCGATGATGGACTTCTAGGAAATGAGTTCCTAGCAAAAAACTGTAACGTTGAGGGTCCTAATAAGGCACTAAGGTTTCCTCGCAAGGAGACTAATCCCGATGAATTTGCCTTGCCATTAATGTTTGAAACGGACAAGCTACATTCAGAAAAAGCAGTCGAAGAAAGAACACTTGCAGAAGAGGTAGAGTCTAAACAGGCTGAACTATCCCCCTGGAGTGTCTTCAAGGCTCCTCAAACGAGAAAATCTGGCTGTCAAGCTCCAAAAGAGCTCAAGGAATGTGAAAAAGGCTGTCTGGGCGAACAAGAGACCGATGAAATCAGGCAGCAGTTGGTTACCTTTAAGGAACCAATCTGCATACCTGCGCGCCCTCAAATTGTTGCCCCAGTCCCGTTACAAACTCAAGAAGAAATGCTCTGTTTATCCCAAGAGAAAAGCGATGGAGTCTTCTTGGCAAATAGTTTATTGTCATCTGGAGAAGAATTAGTGCTGGTTAGTATTCTCAACGCTAACAGTCATCAAGTAGTCATACCTAGCTTAAAGTTACAATTATATCCAATAAACGACTACACCATAGTCCCATTAACACACACAAAAACCATACCCATACGCACATTCCCGTACCAAATTTAGAGGCAATATCAAACACCACAAGAGACGGAGCTGAGTGTCCAAAGCCTGCCAAAAAGGTGCATATAGCTCTTCCGTCCAAAATCCCGCGGCAAAAATCACTATTAAACAAACAACGGCCACATAAGAACGGTAGCGAGTCGCTAAAGCCTATATTAAAGGTGCATATTACTCCAACGTCACAACACAAAAAACTCTACATGGTCAAAAAGCAATAGCATTGACGCGCATGAGTATATCACACAACCTAAGGCAAAGACCACACAGGTGTACCAAACTCAGCCGTCAACAAAGCAGGAAGCAAATACCCTGCAACATGCCAAAAATAACGAAATAAAGCCTCCAAAGGAATCAAATAAGCCTCATCTACCTACAGGTAACAAGTTAAACAGGAAGAAAAAGTCAACCCAAGGTTCAGCTGAAAAATCAGCAATTTTACAACATGTACGATATCTATATCCGGATTATGAGATTCCGGACGACATAAAGCAATACCCGCATATATCCAGGCTAGAGCAGGAACTCAGCCTAGACCCTAATTTGACCGGGGAAGAAAAAATTGCGATATCAGAACTCTGCGAAGAGTATAACGATATCTTCTTCCTCAAAGGTGACAAACTGACCTATACAAATGCTTACCTGCTAGACAGCGGGATAGTCCAGTCTAGTAAAAGTCCTTGGAATTCACCTCTTCTAGTTGTCCCCAAGAAAGCGGGACCTGACGGTAAAAAAAGGTGGCGCGTCGTTGTCGACTTTCGTAAATTAAACGAAAATACAATTGGAGACACATTCCCGCTACCCCGAATCGAGGATATTCTCGACCAACTAGGTCACGCAAGGTATTTCACCACGCTCGATTTGGCCAACGGCTATCACCAAGTTCTTGTCGACAAAAAAATCGACATAAAACTGCTTTCAGTAAAAGTTATGGGCACTACGAGTTCAAGCGTATGCCGTTCGGTCTCAAAGGAGCCGCCGCCACATTTCAACGCCTAATGAATTTCGTCTTAACTGGCCTACAAAGCCTCGAATGTTTTGTCTACTACCTAGATGACATTACCATCTATGGAAAAAATTTAAATGGCCAGACTTCCAGACTTCTCCAAAATTGTACGTCCAATCACAAATTAACTCCGAAAGGATGTAAAATTCACTTGGACAGAGAAATGCCGAGAAGCATGTCAGAGCATAAAAACTGCTTTAATTTCCCTACCACTTTTGATTTATCACGATTTCACAAAATCTTTTAATCTTACTACGGACGCATGTAACGAGGCTCTAGGAGCTGTTCTTTCTCAAGGAGAAGTCGGAAAGGACCAGACCATTGCCTATGCAAGCCGCACATTAAACAAAGCCGAAAGAAATTACTCTACTATGGAGAAAGAGTTATTGGCTATTATCTGGGCTACCAAGAATTTCAGGTGGTATCTTCAAGGCCGGAAATTCACGGTCTATACTGATCATAAACTTCTCAAGGGTGTCTTCAATGTGAAAGACCCTATTTCCCGTTTGGTGAGATTTCACCACAAATTATTTGAATTCGATTACAACATCGAATACAAACCCGGGAAGTACAACACTAATCCAGATGCCCTAAGTCGCATCCCTCAAGCACTAAAAGATGACAGTTTAGGCTATAGCTTAACGGTAAAAGCCCTAGTCCAACACACGATGGACTCAGATGTGGAGGAAGACAATTCCACAAATAATAAGAAAAAGAAGAAATCCGCTCATTGTTTGGTCGTGACTCGAGCTCAGAAGCAAAAGGCTCAAGAGACAATAAATAACTCCAGTTTGGAGACAGAAGAGCACACGAGGCGGAAACACTAAACCCAACAACGCTTGACCCGCATGTAAGAACTGGTAAGACACCCGAAGTTATTAGGAGCCCCACGGAGATTCAAACAATCCTAAAAATTATCACGATTCTCCATTTGGTGGCCATCAAGGTGTATTAAAAACTCACAAACGTATAAGACGCAAGTATTGGTGGAGACACAAGCTTAGCGACATCAAGAAATATAGTAAAAAATTCCCAAAGTACCAGACGATGAAAGCATCTCCACAATATAACATGCCAATGGTTATCACGGACATCGCAGAACAACCGTTCGACAAAGTTTACCTCGATATTGTAGGTCCATTAGAAGAGACCACATTAGGTATCAAATATATCTTGACCTCCCAAGATAATTTAACAAAATTTGTCGACTGGTATGCAATACCTAATGCAGAAGCAGTCACAGTAGCGCAGGTTTTCTTTGATGAAATCGTTACGCGCTATCGCATACACAAAAGAATACTCACCAATCAGGGAACAAATTTTCTGAGTGAGCTATTCAAAAGGATATGTAAACTTCTAAAGACAAAGAAGTTACAGACTTCAGCATACCACCCACAGTCTAATGGAGCACTAGAGCGTGCACATAGACCCATGATAGAATTCCTGCGAACAATCGTAGATGAAAATCCCAAAACATGCGACCAACACCTGCGAACCGCTGCATTCGTGTACAACAATAGTGTACACGAGGGTACTAAACTTACCCCAATGGACTGCCTATACGGCTTCTCAGCGGATGTCCTATCAAATCCAGAACCCGTTTACAATCATGAGAGCTACTATCACATATTGAAATATAAGCTGCAAAAATGATATGCCACGGCACGAAGGAACTTATTGGCAAGTAAACAGCTCTCAAAGGGGTACTACGATAAGACAGTACGGCCCCTAACTTTCCATGTAGGAGACAAGGTCCTCATCAAGAATGAAAGCCGAAACCATCAGCTTTCTCAAATCTGGGTAGGACCTTATCAGGTAATCGCAATACCAAGTGATGTGAATACCACCATCAAAATTGGCAAACGAATAGAAACGGTACATAATAACCGTTTGAAACCATATTTCGATTAAAAATATATCGTACTCAAATGAACCAGCTTGACTTGGTATTCCTACTACAGTGTCCACTAAACCTCATTTCAATACCTCCCCATGAACATTTGCGGTGGAGTCACTCCACTGCCCAGTTTAAAATGGCACAATAAAAGTACCACCATACTTAAAGGACTATTTGCTTGATCCGTTTTGCCCACAGAATTAGCGCTACAATTAATTATAATTGCCATCCTCATCCAGTACACAACAGGCGAAATCGCTGAAAAAAACCTATGTAATAACCCAGCTAAATGGCTCGGGCATATTTTTCGAGGACCTAGGAAATCTTATGACACCTTGAATGTGCTCAGAGATAGATTTGGATGAATTAGATTCCCAGATAAAGCTAGCAGAATATGCAGAGCACTTGGTGCATAAACTCTGCATAAATATAACAAACTCAGAAGACCTGTTTAACGTGCAGCAACTACACATACACGCTATAATAGACAGCGTACGAAAGTACACGGAAACTATAAGGGAACTAGTACCAGGAAAACGCATGGCCAGATCGCTATTTGACGGAATAGGCAGTGCCATGCACTATTTATTTGGGACCATGGACAATAACAACGAAAAAGAAATTTACAGCAGGTTAGAAGAACTTGAATCAAATACACAAGCCCTAGCCGAGCTAGAGAAACAACAAATCAGTGTTGTAAAAACTACCTTGGAAAAGATTCAAAAACCGCTGGCTATGTTAATAGACAGACAACAAAAAATAGCCCACCAGATAAACGATCTCCACCATGTGGCCGATGATTTAACTAGGAGGCAACTAAGACAAGAGATAATATCAAGCTTATTGTTCCAAATCATCGAAGTCGAATATCGACAACAAGCCCTCCTGTATATAATAATGGCTAGTAGAACCAATCATATTCATCCACCCCCAAATAAATATTTGTGTTGTTGTGTGTCGCTCTTTCTTCTGCTTTTTTTTTGTTTTGCTTTGGAATATGCAGAATTTTATTTTAGAATTTTGCAACATTCGCGGATTGGGGGCCAATCGTTTTTCGGTGTACTGCCACCTTCAATCAAAAAATCTGGCAATTCTTGCGCTAAGTGAAACCAAGGTCGTTTCTGATGCTAATTCTAATCAATATCACGTCCCTGGTTATAGCTTAGTGCCTCTTTTTTCTCCACATAGGGGGATCGCAATATATATTCGGAACGATGTGGCCTTTAACATTCTAAAAGACTTTCCACCTTCTGCCAATCCTGAGTTTAATTACATCTGGATTAGGTTCAAACTTCACAGGCACATCATCTACTTTTGCTTCCTTTATCGCAGCCCAAATATGTCTGATGACGAACGGTATCCGTATTTGACAATATCTCCAACAATATTGATCATTTGCTTTCTGTCTGCCCCCCTTCCGAAATCGTCCTGGCAGGCGATTTTAATGTTCATAATATACCGTGGCTCAGACATTCTTCTACCACAAGTCCTGCGGGCCGATTCGTTGAACTATTTTGTGACTCTTTCAATTTGCATCAGCTAGTGGATGCACCGACGAGAATCCCTGATGAAGCTGGTGATAGGGCCAATTTACTAGATTTGTTTCTGTCATCTCACCCTGACAAATATTCTATCTCAGTCGGCTCCCCTTTTGGTAATTCAGACCACTGTCTAATCACGGCTCAATTTATCACCTCATCTCTGCGCCGCCCCACTTCTCCACCTACAAGTAGGCTTCTCTGGCACTATAAGAACGCTGATTGGGAAAGTCTCAATCAGTTTCTTAGAGATATAGATTGGTCGGTCTGTTTTGCTTCGAGGGATGCTGATGAATGCACATTAGAACTTAGTAACTTACTAAGTCTAGGCATGCGTGAATATATTCCGTATTCTTACAGCAGATCTCAACAACAGCAAAATCGCTCTTGGTTTAACGATAAGTGCAACCAAGCTATAAAAGCGAAAGAGTCTGCTTTTCGCGCCTATCAAGTGCATCCTTGTCCAGAACTGAAAGAAATCTACAAGACTGCACGGAACACCTGCAAGTCCATTATCCAGAGAGAAAAATTTCTTTTTGACCAGAATGTTAGACAAAGAATCTTGGCAAGCCGCAAAGGTAGTAAAGGTTTCTGGTCACTGGTCAAAACCATCACGAAGAACTTCAGCAGTTCCTCTATAACTTCACTACTTAATAATGGTGAAGTGGTTGTTGACTCCCAGGATAAAGTTAATATTTTGGCTGCTAGATTCGCATCAAATTCTTTTCTTCCACCCACTTCACAGGCACCTGTCGTGCATCCCCCGTGCGGATGTGTACAAGAGCCAATACACATCCGTACGAGAGATGTGTTCAAGGTCCTTAATGGTATCAACGTCTCTAAAGCCGCAGGTCCTGATGGTTTCTCGCCCCTATTAATTAAAAGCTGTGCCTCATCCTTGGCTAAACCTCTGCGCAAACTATTCTACCTGTCCTATTCGACAGGAAAATTTCCAACTGCTTGGAAACTAGCTCACGTTCAGCCTATTCCCAAGAAAGGAGAGGGTAGCGATCCCTCAAATTATCGACCAATTGCAATCACTTCGATTCTTTCAAAGGTTTTTGAATCTATCATTAACTCCAAATTAATGAAGTATCTGGAAACCAATCAGCTCATCAACGATCGCCAATACGGCTTCCGGCACTGTCGCTCATCTGGAGACTTGCTGACTTTTCTTACGGAACGTTGGAATCGTAGCCTTCACAATTTTGGTGAGTCCAAAATCGTTGCTCTAGATATTTCAAAGGCCTTAGATAGAGTCTGGCATCCAGCCCTTTTAGCCAAACTCAAAGCACTTGGTCTTTCCCCTCCTCTTCTATTATGGATTGAAAGTTTTTTATCTAGTCGCCAAATACGTGTTGTATTAGATGGCGTTATATCTGAACCTCATCCTATTAATGCCGGTGTCCCCAGGGCTCTGTTATTTCTCCGAATCTATTTCTAATCTTCATTAATGATCTGCTTTCCCTTACTTTTAATCCTATCCATAGCTTTGCTGATGACAGTACCCTTGATTTCGCATACTCCTTTGACACCCTTGCGGATTCCAGAGGGAACGCCACATGTGTTAAACGAGACTGCATGATTAGATCACTGAATAACGATCTTCACAGTATTCTCGCTTGGGGCAAAGTGAATCACGTCGAATTCAATGCATCTAAGACCCAAAGCTGTCTCATCTCATTAAAACAAGACCATCGCTTAACAACTCCCGTTTCGTTTGATGGAGCATTAATTTCTGATTCACCGTCACTAAGAATTCTTGGCATTAATATTTCCAGTAAGTTAAGCTGGACAGATCACATCTTCTCGGTTGCCAAAGAATCATCAAAATGTCTTGGTTTTTTGAAAAGGTGTAAGAAATATTTCAGCCCATCAAATATAGCGCTCCTCTACAAGTCCTACATCAGACCTAGAATGGAATACAATTCCCATATCTGGGCCGGGGCTGGTCGCACAGCCTTAGCTTCATTGGATATTGTCCAAAAGAGAGCCTGCAAGCTCATTGGCGATGTGGCAATTACTCGTCATATCGACTCGCTCGAGCACCGTCGCAATGTTGGATGCCTTTCGCTCCTTTATCGCTATATGCATGGTCAATGTTCTGATGAAATATCTAGTCTGATCCCTTGAAGAATAGTTCCTGCACGCAATACTCGCGCTGCATCCCGCGCTCATCCTTTTACCCATCAAATTACCTTCGGCCGTACACTAAAATTCCGTGATGCTTTCTTATCCCGAACTGTGCGAATGTGGAACAGTCTACCATCTTCTGTCTTTCCTCCGGCATACAACCTGCGAAAGTTTAAGGGCGACATACATCGGCACCTCCGCCGCTCTCCTCATATCCCTTAATCCTTTCCCTATCCCCTTCCTGCCACGCTGTGCTTTGCATCATAGGGTATCCCCTGAGCTTGGCTTAATAATATATAAAAAAAAAAACTCCTATTGTCTCCCAAAAATATACTGGAGATATATCGCAAAACCACTTCGTATTGTCCTAATGATCACAATTGTTTAGCCGTCCTCTACCAAACAGCAGGAGCTCAATCACTCCTCATGCAGAATAAATTGGTGGTGAGATTTACTCTCCCAATTTTCAATCTGCCAAAAATGAGGCTACGACAGATTCAATGCTATCCTGTACCCAAGTCGGCAAATTATTCATTAATTACAGACCCTGGTTATTCATACATAGCCAATAGTGAAAAAACTCAGGAATTTCTCTTATTAAAAGGCGAGGACATGAAAATTTTCAAGAAAATAACAAGTAATTTGGAAGAAAACACATATGTAGGCCGACTGAACACGCCTATAATCAAAGCGACAACATCCAACGAATGTGCCATTAAATTACTATCCAACCTTTTAAAAGAAGTGCCCACATGCAGGTCCAGAGTACAAATCCCCCAAAAGGACATGCTGATCAAACTAAGCGAGCCCAATACGTGGCTATTTTCATTTATTACCTCCACGGTGTTACATATCACATGTCCAGATCACTTTGTGATCTCGAAACTGGAAGGACAAGGGATACTTGAGATAACGCAACCGTGACAAGTGCAAATAAGTGACAAAGTGCTCAAATATAAGGTCAAAGTAAACGCCCGCTGAAAATAATTCAACCCAAACAATTTCCACAATTTAATCATTCCTTATTGAATTTGAGTCTGGCCGACATTTTACCAGAATCTCAAAACCAAAGGCAAGTTTCAATGAAAATATTAACTGGAGACGATATTCACAAATCAGTCTACCAGGACACGCATTCACTAGAGGAAATTAGAGGCAAAATTATTAAATACCATGAAAATGTATCGAGGAGAAACTCCCATATCCTGTCCACCACATCTATATCATTACGAGCCTACTTGTTCTGGCCATAATGATTGTGGTGGCAGTAAAATATCTTAACCCTGTGTAGTACATACATACTACTCCCATATAAATTAACAGAAAAACCCAACATCAAGAAAACCCATGAGAAACAATAAAATCATTCAAACAGCAATCAATGAAAATATTTGAAATTACTTCACGCTAACAGCCGTGAAAAATATTCTAAAAAATTGCATCACTAAAATACTTCCGCCAAAGCATTCGAAATCATAAACACAACATATGTGTAAATGATGTAAGCCATTCTTACATCCAATTCATTCTTACCTTTACCTTCTTTTGCCGGCACCAATAAACAAATATTATGTAATAAAAACATTTCTCTTCATTGCATGAAGTTACGTATTCTGTGACAATGAATAGTGATTGCACATGGGTCAACATTTCTTGTGAACGATTTGCATTGCGATTGCATGATTGCTTTGACTGAAATTTTTGTCATATATGAAGTAATAAAATTGTATTTAGGTAACCTTAGAAATTATGTAGGTAAGTTAAGAAATTCAAGAATTTTTGTATACCTTATGAGTAAGGTCGATTATATATAAGCAGAACATTTTTGAATAAAAATCATTCTTTCTCGAGACAGGAAAAGAAGTAGTCTTTCAATACAAATTCTTCCTGCTCATTAAGTCGGCAGTTCTAGTTGTACTAGAACGCCTAATCATTACTCCGGTAACCATAGCTGGCCCTTGGCTTAGCTTCCGGAAGTCGCCAGCTGCTGTGAAGAAGATACCTCTGGGCATAATTGGAGATTCATTACCTGATTAACTGGGAAGTATAGTTAATCATTACATGGCGACCCTGCCTCCCGAGCTGATAGCAATTCTGAAGGAAGACCCTAGAGCTGGACCAAGACCAATATCCATTGAGGAATACCGTAATAGGAAAGCAGCCGAGCAGCCCACACAGTAGACAGCAAATAATATCACAAAAAAGAAGAAGAAGAAGAGAGCCGGAAAACTGGTGAAACATAGACGAGAGTTAGCAGAATTACATAGGCTGACCACCCTAGCCGTCACCAAGGTTGAGAAGAACGCGTTCTTGGATGACATCCGGATAAAAAAGCAGCAGTACTGGATTGCGAAGAAGAAAGCACCACACAATTTACATTCAGGAGATAATACAAACAATGGGCGGAAAGGAATCTAAAAATAAAGAAGCCACCTCGAATCAGGACGCAGCAGCATCATCATCAGGAAATTCATTCTTAACAGCGGAAATATATATTGAACATGCGACGGATATAAAAAAAATTTTAGGATTAATAATAGCCTTAATTTTAGTAATGATATTATACAAATACGTTAAAAATAAATTCATAAGTAGAGTAAAGAAAGAAGCTAGTAAATTAGTAGTAGCAGTTTAAAATAGATTCATGTAAAATTTTTTTTTTAATAAACAAAGACAACAAAACAAAAACATGGCTTTGATAAAAGATGCAGAACCTCAAGACTCTAATTAAGGAATTGGAAAAGACTCTAGAAAATTTCAAGAAAAGTCCGAAGAGAATCTATTCAGCGCAGTTTTTGCTAGTAAAAAGGAATTGGACAGACAATTTAAAGGCAACGTTTCTTGAAGAATATAATCAATTAAATACAGAGCAGAAGCAAATCAATGGCAAACTATTAAATAAATTTAAAACCTTATACGAAGAAATAAATAAATACATTATCATAAAAACACAGCAGATTCAAGAGGTATTGGAAAAATCCATTGAAGAAGAAGAAGAACAATTTACGGACAGCTCAGACAATCATAATAGTTCAATAGAGGAAACCATAAATAATAACACAATGACATCCTTTGACATAGCGAGCGTCACGAAAATAGTGCCAATATTTGACGGAGATCGCAACAACTAAACAACTTCATCAACTTAGCAGACTATCTCCATGATGAATTAAAAACACAAGAAGATAAAACGAAACTGGTAAAATTCCTAATAAAAACAAGATTATCGGAAAGAGCTCGTAACAGAATAGTTAACGAAGCAGATCCCATAAATTTTAAATCTTTTAAGGAAACATTATTCAAAACTTTCAGACCGCACAAAAATGCACTAAAACTTCAAAATGATGTGTCTAAGGTTCGACAGGGAGATAAAACCTTGCAGAGCTACGTTTCAGAGATTGATGCTCTGATAGCAGATTTGAATAATATCCAAATATCAGAACAAGGTGAACAGAATAAAGACATCATTACAAAGATGAATGATAAGATTGCCTTGAACTCTTTTAAATCGGGACTGAGAAATGCAATCAAATATACAGTATTTGCCAGCAGACCTGCAACATACGCTGATGCTATCGATCTTGCACAAGAAATTGATTCAGAACAAGCCAAATCAGAAGAAAACAGAATCTACAGATTCCAAGCACAAACTCGCAGATCTGGATCATCATATGCAAACAACTACCATAGATACAATAACTTTAACCAGCAATCACGTAAAAACTATAATAGTTACCAACCGCAAAGCAGATTTAATAATAACAGAAGAACATACTTCAATAGTAACGCTAGAGCCAACTTCGCGCAAAATAATTTCAGAAACAATGGAAATCCTTCTCAAAGACAGTACAACAATACGAACAGAGGGAATACCAATTACCAGAATAGACAACCACGACGGATTAATTTGTTAGACTCGGAAAACTACGAAACCGTCCCCGGAGAACACCTATCGAGGGACGAGGAATATCAAGAACAAATAAACAATTAACGAGGATACATTTCATTGATGTAGGCAAGCTAACAAACTACATATCATTACAGACTACCACAACTAAAGCTTCAGCCTCATCATGGTTTATAGATACTGGTGCGGACATCTCGATCGTCAAAATAAGCTGTATAGATTTTAATATTGTAAATAAAAGTGAAATTTGTAAAATAAGAGGCGTTACAAAGGGTGAAAGTGAAACCTTAGGAACATTAACATTGCAATTTGATGCAGAAGGTGAAAAATTTAAACATAAAGTACATATAGTAAGTGAAAATTTCCCTATCGCGACAGATGGACTACTAGGGAAAGATTTCTTCATAAAATATAAGTGTAAAATAGACTATGAAATTTTTATATTTACAATTTGTGCAGAACTTAGTGATATTAACCTACCCATTATAACTAAAATTCCAGAACAAGAATTCATTACTATACCTTCTAGATCTCAAATTATACAACCTATAAACATAGAAATAAGTGAAGATAGTGTAGTGCTAAGTAAAGAAATCAGAGAAGGGCTACACGTAGCGAATACTATAATACCAGCAAAAGGTATAAAACATATAAAATTAATAAATGTAACTGAGAATGACATACACATAAAGAATCCGCAGTTAGAAGTTGTTCCTTTGAATAATTTTAGATTCATAAAGAAGACAATCAGACATAAGGTTAAGGAGGAAGAGAGATTTGAACAACTAAAAAGTGAGTTGAATGTACAAAATTTGGATGAAAAAGCAAAGGATACGCTATATGAATTATGCAAGAAATATACAGATATTTTCTATCTAACTAATGATAAATTAACAGTTAATAATTTTTACCAGCAGCATATATCGACACACGATAATTCTCCAGTATATATTAAAAATTATCGTCTTCCGCAGACGCAATTGGAAGAAATAAATAGACAAGTGGACAAACTGCTAGATGAAGACATCATTGAGCATTCAACAAGTGCATACAATTCCCCCTTATTGGTAGTAATCAAAAAGGATAACAAAGGTGAAAAGAAATGGAGAATGGTTGTTGACTTTCGTCAACTCAACAAAAGAATAACGGATGACAAATTTCCTCTAACAAGATTAGAAGATATTCTGGACAACCTAGGAAAAGCTAGATATTTTTCGACTTTGGACCTCACAAGCTCTTTTCATCAGATTGAACTGGATGAAGAATCTCGACCGCTCACAGCCTTTTCAACAAATAAAGGGCATTTTCAATTTAAGCGACTACCATTTGGTCTAAAAATATCAACCAACAGTTTTCAACGCATGCTATCCATAGCACTCGCAGGACTAGACGCAGAGACATTCCTATATGTTGACGACATAATTACTTATGGGTGCAACCTACAACATCACAACAGGAATCTAATAAAAACATTTGTTTTTTGTACCGCGACAAATAAACTTAATTTGCCGCCTTGATGATCACTGCAATAGGTAGATATACCTTGCAAGTAAGTAAATTGGAAGTCCAGGTTCAAATACCTGTACTTTGTTGGAATTAAGCCCAGGTTCAAATACCTGTACTTGTGGTAAGTGTGCAACGGTACAAAACCTATGCACAGCGCTTGAAATTATCAATGCCGTAGCAGATTCACTTGAGTATAATTAAAAGGCGTTCTTAACTTGTAGAACAATACTAATAATTTTATTGATATTTCTTCCGTTTATATATACAAAATCGTTCATTCAATGTTATTTCCTTTAGAAGAAACAAAATTGATTCGCTTGCATTCGCTTGCATAAAGTTCTTTTTCGTGCAATGACTTACGTTAACATTAAAGCAACTTGAGTGTAATATAGCTTACGCTCGCATTAAATTTACAATAAAATTTGACCTATATTATTTGCTATGAATAAAAATTTAAATTGTATTGCGAAATTATTTGGATATGGAATTTTGTTTATGTAGAGCTTGTTAGGGTTCAATGAAATTGTATTAAGAAATAACAAACAAAATTCCATAACCAGTGTAAAGTTCATTAGAGTTCAACAACATTCAATCGCTTAAGAGAATACAACTTGAAGCTAAATCCACAAAAATGCAATTTTCTACAAACAGAAGTAGTTTACCTAGGACACCTTATAACCAGTGAAGGAATAAAGACAGATCCAAGAAAATATGATAGCATAGTAAACTACCCAAAGCCAACAAACGCCGATAAAGCTCGAAGATTCACAGCATTCTGTAATTACTACAGAAGATTCATCGCAAACTTTGCTGAGATTGCAAAACCACTCAATCAGCTTACAAAGAAAAATACACCATTCATATGGTCGGAGCAATGTGAAGAAGCATTTCAAACATTAAAACAGAGACTAATAAGTCCTCCAGTTCTCCAATACCCAAACTTCGACGAACCCTTTATCCTAACTACAGATGCTTCTGACTCAGCACTAGGAGCAGTACTATCACAAGGAGAAATTGGAAAAGATTTACCGATTTCTTACGCAAGCAGATCTTTAAATAAACACGAATTGAACAAACCCATCATAATTAAAGAATTACTAGGAATCTACTGGGCTATAATTCATTTCAGACCATACTTATATGGTCGCAAATTCATAGTAGTTACAGATCATCGTCCACTCGTCAGCCTATTTACTCATAAGAATGCATCATCAAAGATGACACGAATTAGAATGGAATTATCGGAATATGACTTTGAAATCATTTATAAAAAAGGAGCGCTAAATACAAATGCAGACACACTCTCGAGAATTAAATTGAGCTCAGAAATATTAAAAGAAATGGTACCAAAAGAAATAAATAAAATAGAGAAAATATATAATGTGGAATCACGTGATAAAAATAAAAGCACGGACGAATCGTCAGGCCAACTATTCATCCATCAATGTGCTTCTATTTCAGAAATTAATACAATAAAAAAGTTAAAATTTATAAATTTAGAAGAGGATATCCTAGAAAGAAGATATAACAAGAAAAAGAATATATTTATAAAAAAGAAAGAAGTTGCAATCGAGTATAGTAATAAACCATGCCTTAGATTAGGTTTTATGTTGGAGACACTGTCACTCTCTATGATTAGCAACAGAATACGAAAGCTAGCTCTATCCACGAAAGATAGTATATTCAAGAATGTAAACATAAAAACATTTAAAGAAGAATTTAATAAAATACAAAGAAAGTTGATAAAAGAAAGAAACAGCTCCATAAGAATAATTTTATATGAACCTCCTAAAAATATAACCGACAAAGAAAAACAATTGGAAATAATTAAGGAATTTCACGATACACCACACACAGGTGGACACACAGGAATAAAGAGAACCATCAACAAAATCAAACAACGTTACTGCTGGAAAAATCTGAATAAAATGGTTAAATCGTACGTCAATACTTGTGAAGAATGTAAATTAAACAAAGTTGTGAGACATACTAAAGAACGCTTAACAATTACTGACACTCCCAGCACTAGTTTCGAAACATTAGAAATAGACACAGTAGGACCCTTAAGACAAAGTAAGTACTACAGGTACATACTAACATGCCAATGCCAATTGGCGAAATACGTTGAAGCATTCCCGATGGAAAACAAGGAAGCGAAAATATTGGTTGAAAAGATCATCTTAAAATATGGTGCATTCACAAAAATTAGAACAGATAAGGGAACTGAATTTGTGAACAGTATATTCAAAGAAATATGCAAAATTTTCCATATAGAACATGTTACATCAACCCTATTTCACCATGAGACCATGGGTTCAATCGAAAGAAACCATAGAGTACTGAATGAATATTTACTCTCTACATGTAAAAACGACCAATGGGATGAATGGCTACCTTATTTTACGTTTTCCTACAATATAACACCGCACTCTGAAACCAATTTAACACCATTCGAACTAATTTACGGAAAGATTGCAACACTGCCCAACTTAAGAAATCAAGACATAAGTCCAATATATAACATAGATGATTATGCCAAAGAAGTCAAATATAGAATACAGCAAACACAAAAACTTGCAAAAGCCATATTAGAACTAACTAAGAAAAACAGAAAAACAATTCATGACAGAAACATCAAACCATTAAATATTAAAGTAGGAGATAAAGTTAAAATAAGAGTAGGGAATAAGAGAAAATCGGAGCCACCATACAAAGGACCGTACTTAGTTGTAGAAACAAATAATGTAAATAGCAAGCTTAACATTAATGGAGAAATTAAAGAAATCCACAACAATAGGCTAGTTAAGTACTAGAATAGAGTATATATCCTAAAAACATGTATTAAAGTAAGACAGAGGTTAATAAGATTAATTACTTACAAAAACATCACAGTAGGACAAGATAATATGCAAACGCAAATCAATTCAAAAAAAAAATTTTTTTTCAAACAAATTTTTTTTTCCTAATAAAGGGAGGGATGTAGTACATACATACTACTCCCATATAAATTAACAGAAAAACCCAACATCAAGAAAACCCATGAGAAACAATAAAATCATTCAAACAGCAATCAATGAAAATATTTGAAATTACTTCACGCTAACAGCCGTGAAAAATATTCTAAAAAATTGCATCACTAAAATACTTCCGCCAAAGCATTCGAAATCATAAACACAACATATGTGTAAATGATGTAAGCCATTCTTACATCCAATTCATTCCTACCTTTACCTTCTTTTGCCGGCACCAATAAACAAATATTATGTAATAAAAACATTTCTCTTCATTGCATGAAGTTACGTATTCTGTGACAATGAATAGTGATTGCACATGGGTCAACATTTCTTGTGAACGATTTGCATTGCGATTGCATGATTGCTTTGACTGAAATTTTTGTCATATATGAAGTAATAAAATTGTATTTAGGTAACCTTAGAAATTATGTAGGTAAGTTAAGAAATTCCAGAATTTTTGTATACCTTATGAGTAAGGTCGATTATATATAAGCAGAACATTTTTGAATAAAAATCATTCTTTCTCGAGACAGGAAAAGAAGTAGTCTTTCAATACAAATTCTTCCTGCTCATTAAGTCGGCAGTTTTAGTTGTACTAGAACGCCTAATCATTACTCCGGTAACCATAGCTGGCCCTTGGGTTAGCTTCCGGAAGTCGCCAGCTGCTGTGAAGAAGATACCTCTGGGCATAATTGGAGATTCATTACCTGATTAACTGGGAAGTATAGTTAATCATTACACCTGTTGTCATCAAGCTGAGACAACAGAGAAATTAACCACAAGGTAACCCCGAAATTTCATCAGAGGGAATCCCTTCAGAAGAACGAACTCCTGGTCCCCAACCCAGTTTAAGGCGAACTAGGAGCCTCGCTAAAACAAAATTAGTCCAAATTGTTAAAAAAATGGAACACGGACACTGTCAATATGGATCACCAAATCAATGTAAAATTGAAGCAAAAGGAGTAGCCCTGGTATACTATATACAAGAAGTATATAGAATTAAGAATAATTAGATTAGTAATACTAAAGAAAAAAAAATTGTTAGAATTAATGCTACATAAATATAAAATAGGAAAAATAAAATAGCATACAGTACCTACTCGATCAGTAGAGGTAATCAAAAAAAAATAATTTGAAATCAGGTACAATAAAAATGCACTAGATTTAATTATTAAATAGTCGGTAAACTAAGAACTTTAAAAGGAGTTAGTTAAAAAAAATAAAAAATAAAATAAATAAAATATGAAAATAAAAAGAAAAATAACACAAAATTATATTAAGACTAACTAATAACAAACTAAATTGTAGTAGAAATAAAGAAAACAAAAAGATGAAGCAAACCAAACTAAAAATGGTTAAATACACAAAAAAAAACAATGTATAAAGAGCATGCAAGACAGGCAGTAAGGCCGAAATAGATTATGTACTACATAAATATACATACGTAAATAAAAATAAAGTGACATTAGAATTAAAAATTTATAAAAATAGAGTAAGGTACTAAAACTAGATAAAACATTTCATAAAGGTTGAAATAAAGAAAAAATAAATAGTTCAAATATAACCTACCAGGCTACCATTAGAAAAACAAATAAGCCTTAAATAGGTTAGGTAAAGAAAATTTAAAAAAATTAGCATTAACATTTCTTAAAAGTAGAAATAAAAAATAAATAATTAATTACATTATAAGTAATTAAATTAATTAAATGACTAATTACATTATTAGAAGAACATGCTATAACAAAGATAAAGGCAAGAACCTTTCAAAACAAAAACAAAATGTAAAGCCTAGCCGAACCGACCAAGTTCAATACTAACTCCCCAATAAAAGTAAATAAGGAAGGGAATATACTTAAATTACTCTAAACTAATATGTAGTTAAAGAAACAAAAAACCAAAGTCGAAAATCTAATTAGTATAAAAGAAAGAAAAAAAAATGTTTTGGAAACAAAAAATACTCCTTCGAAAATTGTAGATTTCCGAAACGCTAGCACATTGGATCATACAAATTGAACTAAAGCCTCAGAGAAAAGGTACATAAAACAGTTTGCAACAACAATTCATTATAAGCAGGAATTGACCAAATTAAAAAATGTTGGAACACGATTAATAAATAAATAAATTAAATAGGATTTTTTTTGATAAGCCGCACCAACCTACGATAAAAATGCATTAGGGTTAAATATAACTATAAATAGATAAAGGCGTAAACTTAAAACGCGCTAAATTCAAAGGTAAAAGAAAATAGGTGCAGTATTCAAAGCCAAAATGGTATATATGTAGATGCGTTAAAACTAAAATATAAACAAAACGGCCTAGATTCAAATATAAATTAGACACAGGAAATAAAATAGAGTAAACACCCACTTAAAATTATATATGTGACCAACATGAGCCATCCATAAACCAGCCGCCTTAGCCCTAAGTAGCGCCTAACCGTAAAAATAAAAATAGTTGAGAGCCAAACAAGTACCTAGAAAAACATAAAAAGCATAACAACTTTTCCTTTGAGCACAAAAAAAAACGCATGTATAGAACACTATCAAAAGCCGAGCAAGAAAACAACACAAAAAAAACACACATAAAAAGTAATCGCTTTACGTAGTTTTAATTTTAAAAAATAAAAAAATAATATACAATAAAACGAAAAATGGGAGGAAAGGCCGAATGCCTTTCACACCACCCCCCGGAGTTACATTAGAATGAAATTAAAGACAGAAAAAAGAAGAGAGATAGTATAGTCTAAAACTTGGTACACCGGGAGCCAGATAATGGAGGGCAAACTTCAGTCCTCATATTCATCTTCGTCGTCGTCACTCCACATAACAGTGGTGTTCAGATTCCCTGGCGGAGGGGTCGCCGTGTACATCTGTACCACTTCGGTCAAGGGATCCGAGAAAACGGGCCAGCAACAGGCACATAACCCGTGAACGCTACTGAGTACCAAGGCACCACCTGGCAGAACAAAGCATGGTTAGTAATTTGAATAACAATTCTAAAAACTATTAAAAACACTCACCTATGGCAGTCCAGGATTGTCCTTGATGAGGGTATAAATTTAGCCGGACCCGGTAGTAGCGGCCGCTCTCAGCATCCCCGCCCCAAATGGTCAGGGGGCGCTCGCCCCGCCTGCGGAGCACCAAACGTATGGGCCCAACCCAGCCGGGTATTACGTGTACAACACATAACCCGTACAGAACTGTGCTTCGTCCCTCGGGACTATAAAAAGGTTGGTTGCTCAATTTTTGTGCAAATAACATGTTAAATTCCACTTCAGTTTCAAATATGAACTAGATTAAAGTCAAAGCCAAGTAACCCCAGCATCCCAAAGAAAACCAATTTCATCCTGTAAAATTCTTGACAAGCAAAAAAAAATAAGATAAGCAATACAATGTAACAAAACCATAACTATTCCTCTTCAAAGAATACTCATATTTTTCGCAGGGGGAAGGAATTCTTACATACACACCCAACACCAATTGTAGTACACACAAACACACAATTCCAATGTATGTATGGTGACCGACATTCCTGCGGAGACGACTCCCAGAAAAACAAACGTATTAAATGTCAAAAATTTTAATAAAAAGTCCAAAAAATACCCCTGTCTTCGACAAAATTTGTCAATGCGGCACACTTAAAAAAAAATAAAGCAAAAGACAAATCGCACCTTCAGTACGATTTGTCGTGAGACTTACAATATGTATGTACGAACGTACATACATATCAAAACAAAAGCTTTCGCGATCAGAAATGCGCGCCGCGAAAATACATTGTATGTATACGTGCGCCGCAATTTCAATCGACGGTGGCTGATGTTTATAAAAGCATCAAATTTCAAGCCTCCGTCCAACGGAAAATATTCTGGACTTGTTTAAACACGTCCAGAATAAATTAAAAATTTTCTCAGGGTAGAAATGCAACTATGCATTTTCTACCCTGACCGACGGCTTTTGATTGCGATAAAAATGATCAAGAGCGCTGTCGATTTTTAACACGAAAGTAGTCGACTTTGAAAACAAAAACGGGTAGTTTCAACAGGTCAATAAGCGGCGGTTCTGGAGTAAAATTAAAAAGAGAGTTGGATTTTGAACTTGGTTCGGGCGGTTTGGCGGTACTTCCAGTTTTTTTATCAAAAAGATAGTAGCAGAAAAAGTTCATAATCGTGACTAAAGAGTAGGATTGTTATAAGAAAAACAAAACATGTAACAGAGTTGACGTGTAATTCAGTGGTAAAAAGAAAAATTAATTTTCGATACGTGAAAGAGTTTGTAAAGAAGAAAAGTAAAATAAAGAAAAGTTAAAGTGCTCACAGTGTCTTATATATGTACATGCCCCTCCTATAACAAACAGCAGGAACGCGCCACCCCGTGGCTAGTGGATTACTTCGGCTTGTCAGATCTCAGACCGTAAGTACCCCATAGACAGTTTCAGAAAAAAAACTGTAACATCCACATGACCATGCACAGTCGTCATGGCACCATTCGCTACTTGAACCTGTATCCGATAACTCTTCCATTCAACCTCTGCTTCTGCAAGCTTCTCTAGAGCTCCCAGGCCTAGAATTCTGACAGTGACACCACTATCAAGTAATCCAGTCTCAGTTCGCCCGAGCAGCTTTACTTCGGCGTACGGTCGACTGTCGTCTGGCATCGACACGGAAAACTCTGCCAGTTTTTTTTCTTTCCAGTCGCATCCGTCGAGAGTATTCACGTCAACGAACGGTTGATCTTTTTCGGTGTACAATGTAGGTCAGGATATATAATTTCAGCTAACTTCGCCACTGAGAAGAAGATTCGGTCTCTTACTGCGTTGTATTTCTGCAGACGCCTATGATACGGCGTCAGCGGATGTAAAACAGGCTCACGCCCACTCGGTCGGAAAGAGGTGGTGGTATTCCCGACCCGGTGGTATAAAATCTGGTCTAGGCTGACCAAGAGCTGAATGCGGTCTATTTGACGACTGCCTACGCAAGTCGTGAAATTCTTGTGATGGTCTTGGGTCACCCATGGACGGAGGTGGTCGTGAAAAATCCACAGGTGGCATTGCGACTGAGATTTGTTGTCGGACACTAGTTAGTAGTTCAGTCCGCAAGGCATTGAGGCCTAAGCCTGCCATCAAAGCATCCGTAGCTGCTGAGGTATGTCCACTGCCAGAAGGCAGTGGGCTATTTTGTCGCGAGTTGGTATTTGTGAAGGTCCTGGAATGTAGATCTGGCATTCCAGGTGATAGAGATCGTCGACTAGGTGGTGGAACTATCAATGGTGGTAACTCTAGTGACGGCATGGGAGGCAATGGATCGTAACTGACAGACTTTACGGGCTTTGTCATCTTCGAGACAGCACCAGTATGCTCAGTGAAATCATACTGAGTGAGATGGGATCTGCAGATCGGGCAGTTTGAATGCTGTCCAATCCACGTTTTCAGACATGCTTTGTGAAACACGTGTCCACAGACCGTCTTCACTGGCTTCCTCTGTCCTGACCAGTCGCTCTCGAGACAGACGGAGCACGGGTCTGGCAACAGCATCGGTACCCCAGTTACTCGCGGTGGTGTTCGCGCTGTAGCCATTGTAAAACGATTTGCTCAGCAGTCTCACCTCGATAAATAACAGTGTCTATCTCTCAGTCTATATTCGGGAATAGTGTAGTTCTGCCTTCGTGCAGAAATTGGACAAAATCAAAAAAATCGTGCAAAAATCGGACGTACAAGAAATGTATGGACAATCGTTGACCAGCACCAGGACAGAATTTTTCTTCAAAACAATATGGGAATTCGAAATTTTAATCAACTGAAGGTTGATGTACAATCTACGGGTTGATGTGCAACTGCAGTGTTGCTATGTAATGTATCTCTCTATATATAATTATATATGTAGGCTCTTAATTCACGACTATGGCCTAATATATACCCAAAGTTATACGATAAGCATGAAGAAGATTCCTAATTTTTCCTTGTCAGTAGCCAAAATCAACAAGGTTCTTCAAAAGTAGCTAAGGGTTAAGCTCAATATTAGAAAAAGAACCAAAAATTCATATGTTTGTCTATAAGCTAGACTCAGGATCTTGTGACGACAAAAAAAATCGTTAAAAATGTTCTACGAGCTATACTCAATCTTCGCTGGAGAAAAATAGTAAAGTAATTCATACGAGTTAAACTCACGTTTAGCAAGACAATGCCAAAAAGTTCCGAGTTGGACGTTCAAACAAAAAAATCAAAAAGCACTTCCATTAAAGTTTTCTCCCTCACTTCCAGCAGCCACTCTACACATAAGAATCTCCAAGTCACTCTCTCTTTCAGGTCAGAAGTATTGATGCAAGCAAGTGACGTGATTGTGTGCATGAAAAATGTCTGAGTCCTCACAGATATCTGGGAAGAGTCGGGTTGGAGAAGCTAGAGACTGAAAATGACACTAGAGATTTTTTCAGCTGATTACTGAAGGTCTCCAGCATCACTTCCATCCTCCAACAACTCTTTCCTCTTCACCTGTTTGCCGTGTTCAGCTGACCTTTCAACTGGTCAGAGTCATGAATCTGGTCAACCAATTAGCCGAAAGCCAAAAGGCCGTCTCACAGATTCACCACTCTGTCCAGCACAAACAAAAAAACTTTGTGAGGCCACCTACCATTTCCATGACAGAAGGCCAGCGGGAAAGATCATTCCGAAAAAAAAATTCAGAAAATTCAAAAACTTTAAGACGTTACGTTGCTTTACTTTACTCAATTCAACTTTCAAAAATCAAAATATCTAAACTTCACAAATTTTACTTTACTTTACAAACTTTCAAAATTTTCAAAACATTAAAACTCTCAAAACTTTACGTTAATTTAATCGTCACTAAAAATTCAAAATACCAAAAACTTTACTTTACTTTCAAAAAATTTCTATTACCAAAACAATCAGACCTCAGGTCCACATGTGTTCTCCACTAGATATGAGCCTACCGAGTCAGACGATTTAGCTACAAGCTAAATGTCCATATCTCAAGTAGCCTCAGTCCCCAGTGTCAAACACATTTGAACACCGAAGTTGACTGAGGTGGCCCCACGTTGGGCGCCATTTTTGTTATGGAACTATAGTGAGTGATTTGCTTGGACGTGAAGTCCAGACTGCCAGCATGAGCTGACAGATCACTCGACGAACAGCGTTGACTGCAGGGCGGCACGCCAGCTCGCCTCAGCTATTGGCCGAGAGTGTGGGGAGGTTCCACGAATAATCTGCCGCTGCCGTCTGCCATAATCAAAAAAATTTCGTGCCTATAAACACATTCGGTGCTGAATGGACCCTTACGTCACCTACCTATATCCGTCGTCGAAGGCGCAGATGGTACGCCTTCTTTGCGTGCGAACTAAACAACCCCCATGCGAGAGAGCGCCAGGGCAGTGAAGGAAAAATAAAAAAACTCTCAGCACTTCATTACGTTATAAATAAAGATTTTTCTTCGTTTTTTTCTTCTTTTACTACTAATAGTTGGGTTCCATTCATAGAAGTCACCATCCGGTGAAAAAAAACAGTGTCTACTTCTAACCTCCTTATCCAATAGGCGGGCCACTAGCCTGTCGAGACCTCATAACATGTGCATCTCACAATTCTATGCCTAGAGCAGACTATAATAAGTTTTTCGACTAATGGTCAAAATGGACAAAAATGAATCTTCTTGATCGCATTGAACGCCTGAAAATTCAGCTATTCTGCAGTGTAAGTCAGGAACAGATGGAACGTCAGGTACAAGAATATGTTATTCCGTAATCCTCCCAATAACGAAGTAGGCAATCTTAACTCTATGGTGTACTGGCTGGCTGATTTTATGTGGGGTAGTACGAAAATAATTGCTAGGATTGACAATAAATCAGTATTTGAACTGAAAAATGTTATTAGTTTACTTACAGGATTTTTTGTCTCGTCGATGGTTACGGAAAGTTCTTCTCATTAATTCCTCGATGTGGCTGAGTGTACGATTTTGACATGACAGATAAGTGTCTTCTTCTTTTCTTTCACGTCAACATGTCACACCGAGCCTGAGGAAACGCACTTCTGTCGGTCGGGGTGCGTTCAACTTTCTGCTTGACAGCAGCTGGCTCACACGCTTCAGTATTTTATGTAGCATATTGCTATATGCAATACGCTACGACCAAAACACTACATTCTACAAATACGATAGCCCAATTGCGATGTCTCGTAACTCAAATACAGGCTACGCAGCAGCGAATCGCGACTGCGTGCAGCTAGAACACCCACCACAGCCCAAGAGCTAGCGAGATAGAGGGTTATCGGCTGACGTGTCCAGATCAGTCCACATCGTATGAATATCGTGAAGATGCAGCAGCAGTATCTGCTATTTCAGTACAACCAAAAACTGTCTGTTGGAGTTGTGATCAGCATGGTCACTTCTATCAAGACTTTTACAAGAACGACAGCAGATATTCTGTTACGGATGCGAACGTAAGGATGTATTCAAGTCAAACTGCAGACAAAGTCTACAAAAATAAACTCGAAGCGATGGAAGCAGAGAGCCTAATTGACTTCTTTGCAGATTTTCAAGCTCCCGTTTTTACGTATAGGGAGCCCACGACCCTGATAGACACTTCCTTGAAAGAGCCTTTAATTTTTGACGTTCCGTTAAAACCAACAGCACTTTCTTCTGGCAATGTTGTTAAGCACGAGGTTCGGTCTCCTGGCGTGTCTATATTAAAACGGCCACCAAGCTCTGTTATGACAAGTGGGCGTGAACCTGTTTTATATCCGCTGACAGCTTATCATACGTGTCTGCAGAACTACCATGCAGTACGAGACCGCATCTTCTCCCCAGTAGCTGAGCTAGTAGGAATCATGTATCCTGACCTAGACCTTGGACAAAGAAAGAAACGATCGACCGTTCATTGGCCAGAATACTGTCGACGAATGAAGCATGAACGAAAGAAACTGGCATAAATATTGATAAACTGTCAGATCTTTGTGTCAGGGATGGCCTCGTTTATATTCGGACTGTTCAGAGATTAGGCGATCTGATTCAGGATAAAGAAGCTTGGAAGCCTTGGATTCCGCGTGGACTTGTCTGCGACGTCATTTTGAGGGCGCATGATCCGCCACCAGCTTCTCACGGAGGTATAGGGAAAACACTGGAACGATTAAGAAGACGCGTACAGAGGCCACGAATGACAGTTGATGTCAGTAACCACGTAGGGTCCTGTGACGTGTGTACACAAAGCAAGGCCCCCAATAGAACTCTTAGGGAGTTCGGTCTATGACAGAAAGACCATGACTTTCTAGGGCCATATCCCGGGTCAGAGAAAGGCAATCTCTGCATACTAATAATTCTTGACCATTTTTCTAAAGTCCCGATTTTGAAACCGATGAGAAAGGCTTCTCCTCTTAATGTATGTGGATTCATCGGTACAGAAATATTGCATATGTTCGGAGTTCCGGAGACGATAGTCTCTGACAATGGAATACAGTTTTGCTCGGCTCAGCTCGCCAGATTATTGGATAAGTATGGGGTGAAAGACTTGCGAAAGGCAGTCTACTCCCATCCAACAAACGCCTCAGAGCGAGTAAACAGGTCTTTATTGGCAGGGATTAGGGCATACATCCGGAAGGAACACACCAAATGGGATGAGAAGTTAAGCCAGTAGTATAGCTATGCCGGTTCTGCGCCAAAATTACATGCATTTTTAAAGGGGGGTCTTAATTCTCAAATGTGTGTATAAAAAGCTCTTCGTAGACGTGGACGAGCATAGGTATGGGTGGTGACGTCATGAAAGCTCTAGAGTTGGGTTGCTAGGCTAGTGCCCCTGGCCCCTCAGCCGTTTCCCCGAGGCTTTGCTTAGGACTTGACTTCAAAGGTTAATAACACTGCACAATATGGAAAAGCTATCACAACAAAACGTTTTTCACTCTCGCTGCTTCAGTAAGTGGCTGTAGTTTCTATTAAACCTGACTCAGCACAAAACAAGAACAGCGCGTCACATCTTTGTACGCAATTACGCATTCACCTTTTATGTGCTGCTGATTCACCCAATTAAATTTGCATAATATCAGAAGATTGCGGCCGCTTTGGTATTGCGAGCGTGTGTAAAAATGGGAGATCAATGATCTCTAATTATATGAATAGAATGGTAAGAAGTTGCGAATGCAAACAAAAGCAGTTTGTATGAAAAACGTGAAAAAAGCTGAATCACATTGCCGGTATGTAAACAAGGAGCTCGTGCCGGTAAAATCAGGTTGACGATTTGGTGAATTTGAACTGTGAGCTGAAAGCGCGGTTGAGCCTTAAATGAAATGAAACACATGAAATATAGATCATATTAATTTTTATTTTTGGATGAACTGAAGATCTAAAAACCCATCTTTTCAGTTGTAGATTGAAAGGTAAATAAAAACAGCCCTGTGTTAAGGTGTGTCGTTGAACTTGACTTGTTTTATAGTTTTTACTCAGTAAAAGTAATTAATTTCACAGCATCGATTCAATCTTTAATGATTATTTCACTTTACTTTATTTCGTTTAGGATTATTTATTGTTCTCCTTCAGAAATAATACTCATCTAAATAAATTGTGAATATGAAACGTCTGTGACTTTATTTCTGCAGTATTTTTGATAATATGTCAATTGAGTGAGCGTGTGTGTTTAGTCCACCTAAATTCCAATTAAAGTTTCCAGCCTGGTTCTACCATTTTCATCAATTCCTGAAATAAACAAAAAGGCACCACAAAGTATCAAACTTAAAAAAAGAATAATACTCAACAGAATACTTATCTGACATCTGCTGCGTCCTGTATGTAGCATTTTTACTGGATGTCCTCAATTAGTGCACCCAAGCATAAAATGCTCCAAATCTCACTCCTAATGGAACCTTTGCAGACGTTTTAACTGAAACAATAACTAATGATTAATCAATAATTAATCAATAAATCACAACCTTACCAAATCATATGTACCTCCGTATATTGGCACCTTTTTCATGTCATTAAATGACATCTACACAGTCAGCTGTCTTCGCCTTCGCCGCAGTCAGAATACGAGCAATTGCAATAAACGTCGCTAGGGCAACACCTAGAGGCGAGAGCTCATAACTGGATGCGGCGGCTATATAAAGCCGACGAGCCGCAGCACAAGATTATTCTTTTCTCAGAGTTCTACTGATTCAGAGTCTAATCTGAAAAATAAGAATCGTGTTCCTATCCTCCATACAGAAGTTTAATTCTGGTCAGAGTTTGATCTGAAATATATTCCTATCCTTAATAAAGAAGTATAATTCTGTTCAGAGTTTGATCTGAAATTCTCATATTTATTACAGAAGTATAATTCTGTTCAGAGTTTAATCTGAAAATTTGGTCTCATTCTGTTTTGCACCACACGTTGCAGCACGCTGCTGCACCCGCTTTGCTGCTTATTCAGCTTTTCTGTCTGAGAGGGCCGCTACCATCAAATTGATTCGCAGAAAATTCTTATGTGCGTCATTTTACTGTCCTAGTGCCCACACGTATTAGCAGCATTATTATTTTTATTCTAGTAGTTTATAAGGTAACAGAAACTAATTCCGGTCTTCTTCTTCTTCTTTTCAGAAATAAAGAGACGGACCACGTTTTTTGGACCATTTTTCTTTATTATTAAATTTTTTATATACACTAAATTTCCAGTTTTAAGCTCTTTTAAATTTTGTGATATTAAGTTTAGTATATGAATTTATAAAATAAAATTTTATATTTGAAGTTGAAAAAACGCGGAGTTATCTATTCAAAAACCGGCACTCGCTCCCACGTCCGAGACTAGCTCTCACATTGTTGTCATGTCATTGTTTATTTTAATGAATGTTTGTGTCAAGTAGATCTTTCTGTGAGAAACCTTTCGAATTTTTAAAATTTTTACGATTATTTCACTTTAGTTTATTTCGTTTAGGCGTTTTTATTGTTGTCTTCTAGAGATAAAACGAGTACCTACTTATCTACCTGCATTGAGAATGAGAAACATGTGGTTAACTTTATTCCCGGAACAGTTTTTAAACGTTTTGCAAACCTTCAGATTTGTAAATGAGCTTTTAAATTGAGGTTTTAAAATGAAACATCGATTGTAAACATTCTTTTATTTAATTGTTTTTTATATTTACATTAATCGTTTCTAAGTTGATAAAAAAGTAGGTACCAAGAACATACCACATTTTGAGTTTAGTCGTTCAACAATTACCAAGTTGAAAAGCTTTATCTGCATAAAATATGACAAAAGCCGGATGTTCAAACCTAACAACTCTGGAAGCAAATGAGACATCTTTTGTCATACGTCGAGACCGATGTGCGCTGAAAATGTGAATATAATAAGGGATTTTTAAAATAAACCAGTTTTTAAAACGTTATAAAAATTCTTTTATTTTGCATAATTACAATATTTTCATATTAATTAATCTATTTTCATTAAACTATAATGTCCCCACGGTAACGTTTCATAATTGCTTAGCGTTATATATCTTTTATCCTCGTTGGGACTGAGAGCAATTTTAGATTGAGTACTGGATGAAACTTGATGTTTCCGAGATTGAATTAAATTTTGTGTAATTGATTTTTCAGTATTACTATTTAAACATTCAACATAATCATCGAAAGTTATATCATTTTCAACAATATTTCTTTTTATACCTTTAGATTTTTTTGTTTTATCCTAACCCTCTACACGGATCGCGTACATCTTTGCTCTTAAGCCAACAAATTCTGTCTTAATTCTACCATTATTTTCATCTTTCATGAGGCCCAACACTTCTTTGTTTACCAGTGGGATATTCCAATTGTTTTCTGGCGGATGGTCACTAGTATCAAAATGGGTATGACAGCCACGTTTAATAACTTGATACAAGTCAAGACAGATTACCTCATAAATTAGAGAATCTGTGTCTGTATAACAAACTGTGCAGTGAGATCCAAATTGAGGAAGCATATAATAATAATGAAAATTGTATATGGTAGTTTTAGCCCAGTCGAAAATGCACATACCTACATAAAATGGTTTGTTAGCGAAATTCTCAGATCTATTAAGTTCTATTGCTGCTAAATTTTCATTGAATATGGTGGAGGTTTTAATTTCGGGACTAGAAATGACGGCTTCAGCTCCATATCGGCCCAACCATTTCGTTACCAATTTCACATTACTGTATTTTCGAACGTTTTCCATGGTTTTACCAAAGACTGCATTATTCATAAGTTTCAAGAGATTTTTCTTAAAATCATTTTTAGCTAATGCGCTAGGGCTAGTGTTTAGATCAATGTATGACTTGAGCCATGTAGATTGATTAAATTGAAGAATTTTATGAATTTTCTTTAATATTAGACCATGTTGGAGAGCTTGCTTTAAATTTCTATAATGCAAAATATATTTTGTTTTATTTTTAACTGTAGCTAAAAGTTTCATTTGCTTAGATCCAGAAACAAAATCGCGTTCCGGACAAAATGGTAAATCTTTATGGGTGTCATGAACTTCTTGTGGATATTCTAGATCCACTTCTAAAATGCAACCAATAAGTGAATCATTAGGCACATCTTCAACCTTAAGGTTGTTTTTGTTTTCTGCCCGCTTGAAGCCATTGTAAGTAGAGGTTGCGACATTGCCCAACCATATTGATTGTTGATATCATCATATTGTAAAAAATTTTGCGATTTATTTATTTTATTTCTTATCGTAGCTATGCTTTGGAGTAACGCTTAGAGCATTGGCTAAGACCGCCTCGAATACCGCGCTCTACAAACATAAACATATCAATATCAGACAACAATTTTAACGATATATTTGTGTGTTTTAGCATTGCATCCCAAATATAACCAGGTAATGTAAAATAATGTGCAGGATCTCATCCATATGTCTTACAACAACTTGTACGGAATTGCTCACCGCTAGCTGTGTTCTTTTCTGTCCGCAGAACAGAGCAGTACAAGAGATACACAAAAGAACGCCTCACGAGAACAAGATTTTTATGTCCAGCAGTTGGCACTGCTTATAGATTCACTTCTTGTCAAAAGTTAACAGGTGAAAACAAAAATAAAACGGATATCAACACAGAAAGGTAAGATTTTATTATTTTACTTTATTATTATTTTTATTATAGGGTACACGCACCAATTCGCGTCCATTTAAGGATATGCCATCACAAAATTTTATTCGATTTACTGAAAAAATTCATGTAAACTCAACTTCAGTACTTGAAAATTTTTCATTTGTGCGAGATATGAAAACGGCAAAGAGGAATAAGAGGAAGATTATTGTTGATAATTCAGGCTGTGATTTTTAGCACTTTTCTCAAAATATTTATCTAAAAATCCGCAATTGAACGTAATGCAGAGTTGTCAAAGGTAAAATGTCCCGTTAAGTAAGTTTCAATTCAAGTAATTGTAATTAATTCAACCAAAAACCCTACTGGATTTGAAGTCAAGTACTCAGGTATTCATGTAAACGTACTGATTGATCCATTTCGCGGCCACTAAAATAAATGTAGTTATTCCGAAAATTAACTTAAATTTCAAACAATGTTATATTTATTTGAAATATAACTATTTAAAAAAACTTTCTCATGAAATAAAAATGGCATAAAAAACGCAGTCTGTTACATTTTAAACTCATAGCACTGTGTTAAAAAACACAATTTTCTTGCATTTTCACATTATTTACATGCTGATTCCTAATGAACTGAGCTCTGACGAGTCAGATTTAACACAACGATCGTATTGCTCACTTTAGGGATAGCAGAAATATCTGCATTTTAAGAAAAATACGTCGTTTTATGGCTTGTTATAAAATGATGTGGACGCGAATTGGGTACTGGATGCGAATTGATGATTTTTCCCTATTATTATTTTATTACAAAAATCATCTGCAAATTAATTTTGTGTAATTCTATTTTTATACATATGAAATGCTTGTTTGATTTTAAAATTACTGCAGAGCAGAGCAGCTGATAGGTAAATGAAGGTGTTCTAATAAAATTGGATATTGGAAAAGAATTAAAGTTGCTGCAGAGTGCAGAGACTACTTTCGGTCCGGTGACACTTCATTTTTATGTCAAAATCTAAGTCAGTTTTCTATCGCAATGAGGTTGTTCATTGCACTTGTATTGTTTTCTAAACAATTTTGTATATAACTTTATGAGTTCTTAATTTTATATCTAATTCTAAGACAGTTTTCTACCGCAATGAGGCTGTTCATTGTTTTCTAAACAATTTTGTAATTCGATTAATATCAATTATTCCTTCCGACTCGATGTACCTAACGTTGGAGCGTAGCGTAAGCTAAGGTTCTTCAATTAATGCTTTTCTATTCTATTCTTGCTATTCTATTCTATGGATTCGATTTATTTTGAACACCTGTTGATACTCTGTGATCGGCGGTGTCTTTGTCAGTTTTTTCGCCCAATAGTTTTGTGGTGCTGTTATTCTTCCTGTAAATATTCTAAGTTACTTTACTCTCTTCTTTCATTTTACTTTATCTTATTTTATGTTGTATTACTTTAGTTCTCTTATATTTGACTACTTAGTCGTGATCTCTAATACTAAGTCAGTTCCTACTGCAATGAGTCTGTTCATTGCACATTTGTTAGTTTTCTAAACATTTTTTGTACTAAATCGAATAATGACAATTACCTATTTTCTACCGATGTATGTACCTAACGTTGTAACGTAGCGTAAGCTGAGGCTCTAATAAATGCTTTTCTATTCTGTAAAGCTATTTTGTATTGTATTTTCATCAAATATACAATTTGATTTGCAGGCGCGGCTGACTGTGACGCTACTCTCAAAATATGCTGCTGATCGTACGCTGTTGTTGCTGTTTTTAGTCCTCTTTTTTTTGTCTTGCTTCTAGGTTTCTCTTTTTGAAGCCAGCCATTCCCTTTAACTCGTACACGAATTTGTCTATTTCTTTACTATTTTCGACACTGTCGTAGACCCACTTTTCGTCATCACAGCGAGCTGATATTTGGCACACAGGTTCATGTCGCGTGACAATTGAATCTATCAAAATTTGAACCGGAAATTTCCATGGAAAACCCGGAAAATCGGGCAAAATTATTTGAAAAGTTGGTACAAATTTGATAAGTGATAAATCCGTTTCAGGAAAAATGCAGAGTTTTCCGATTTTTCCGAAAAATTTTCCGGAATTTTCCGACTTTTCCGGAAAGTTTTCGGGTAAAAAAGTTTTCTACATTATGCAGGATCAAGTTCCCTATCAACTGGCATCATTACTTTCTCACCGACAATGGTGAAAACTTGCAGAAAAAATGGAGGAAAATTCATGCAAAACGCTTTTCCGGAGTTTTTCCGACCGAGGAAGCGTTTGAGCGTTTTGCAACCTAAGACAAAGTTGTAGAGCGAAATGAGTTGCATAATGATTTTTACTGGAATAAATTTTTTGAAAAACTGGTAAATCAGTGTCTATACAGCCGTCATAAAATTGTTTTAAAATATCTCCATGCAATATAATAACAATTTAGTTAACGTGAAAAAGGCAGAAAATAAAATAAGTAAAAAACGAGTTTTCAAACAAAACTGAGGCCAAGCCGCATGAAAAAGTAGAAAATAAACTTTTTTTCACACACAGAGGTGGACTCAGATTTTTTTCGCTGATAATCAACGATATATTTCAGTATGATCAATCAGAGGTAATAAGTGATTTGATTTATGAAGAGATAGAATATTCAAGAGAAATGTCCCAATCAAAAAATCTGAGTCCACCTCTGTGTGTGAAAAAAAGTTTATTTTCTACTTTTTCATGCGGCTTGGCCTCAGTTTTGTTTGAAAACTCGTTTTTTACTTTTTTTAAATTATAAACTTTAAAAATTTATAAAAAAAATTTTTTTAAATTTTTTTAAAATTTTTAATTTTTTTTTTTTTAGTTACTCTGTTAATTCCTTCTATTCCTGAATGGCTGGTGATCCTAAGGGAGGTAAGATTTTTGGGAGCGCTCTTAAATATTATATGATATATATTTTATGCCTATGGGTGTTCGAAATATAGTTTGGCAATTGTGTCGATAGCACTACGTGAATCCGATCATATAAGTTGTCCTTCGGCAGCAGACTTCAAATGCTCTCTCGATTGCGTACATTTCTGATGGTGATGATATTGCTTTTCAGTACCTTCATGCATAAAGGAACATCCAACTCCGTTATCCCATCATTGTATATTTTAGTATGGTTGTTATATGTGCATGGCGATGTATGTTGATTTGTAATCTGCTAGAAAAATTCAAGGTTTGCTAGCCCACGGAGGTAATTTGGAATTTATTTGGTTTTGAAAAGGCATGTCGTATTTGCCAACGTATTTTTCAGGCGAACGTAAGTTGATTTGTATGACAGTTTTTTACCTTATAGCTTTTCAACAAGCGTCATGTTGTTGACTTTTTCTGAGAGAGGATGTTTATTAACAAAAAGAGTTTTTCTGTATTTCAGTGAGGTTTGATTTCCTGCTTCTAAAAGAATTTTCGATGGACTGGCGCGACAGGCTCCAGTTGAAATTCATATTATTGTATTTTGTATGGCATTTAATGATTTTAGCTTTCTTTTTTTAAGAACTGGAATATATATAGTTTTACTCCAGCTTTTGGGAGAATCGGCTCAGATGTAGCTATAGAACTTTTAACCAGATGTAGTTACAGCTCTTTAACAGATATTTTGCTATTGTCGTTAAGATTTTTATCAATTCATAGTGTAGAGTCAGGCCCTGTTGAAAATCGTTAACATACTAGTAGGGAGTTTTCTAGCTCGCAAGGTAAAGGGTATGTTGTGGTCTGCCCCCTGATCAGACGCAGTCAAATCTCCTTTTGAAGGTTTGATTGTAAATCCACTCTCTCACACTCGAAGCCCTCGTTCACAGAAATTCCAACGCCACCATAAGCTATGGTGTCGTTGTTAATATTTTTGGAAAAGGTTTTAACATTTTTAACGTTAGGAAATGTGTGTTTTTAAACTGGGTTTCTTGCACCCAAGAAACAAAATTATTGTATTTTGAGTTAATAATTTAAATTCTTGCATTGTAGGATACTAAACTGCCTATTCACATTTACCTATGGGAGTTTAAAGATTCTGAGCTACTAAGAACTAAGATGAATTTCTCGTACTTACATTCTTCTTTTTTGATTTTTTTTTTGCGTAGTGGTAGTTTTCTTGGCAAAATTGTATTTAATCTTTTTCGACACATGACAATTTTAGTGGGCTAGCTGTATCCATCTCGTTGGGTGTGTTGCTAGCACTGGCTCCTGTTCTCATACTGAGATGCCGGCTGTGCGAGGTTTAGCTGGTCAATTAAATTGTTGGATATTTGCTGATTTGTTTTTAGTTCATGCTGGTCCATTGGGTTTGTTTTCATTCTTTTCACTATGGATTATGGTCGTCGCTGCTTGTTCCGTATTGATTATCATTGGAGAGTTATTTGTTTTCTTAGATTGAAGGACGTCAAACATCTATCTTGCCAATAACTAGGACTACGGTCTACGACTTAGGAATTACAGTTTTTTTTCAATTTAGAAAAGAAAAGCGGAAGGGATGGGCGTTTAAAGAAACAAAGGCCTTGTTGAATTGCTACTTAGCAAGGAAAGAAGAATTTCAATGTTTCCGAAAAAAAAAATTTGCATATCAAAACTTGGTAGAAGACCTCACTTCAATGGATGTCCTGGTAAGTTTTATTAGAATTCTTCAAATTAGTTACCGCCACATTAGAGGAAAATAAAATTAAATCGATGTTGCGGGCATATAAAACGGCGGTGGACAATAATAAAAAAACCGGTAGTTCGCCCTGTATTGAGCCTTTTGCCACGGAAATGGAGGAGATTTTCGGCAGAGGGATTTGTGCTCCGGAAGACACAAGGCATGTGGTTCACGTTCATTTTCGAAGCCCGCAACATCGTTAGACAGGAATGCAAACTTTTCTGAAGGCGCCTCTTCCACTGGAGTATGTAGTACTCCAAACTTTGAATTCATAGTATTAGATGTGCCCAAAATTCCAACATCACCGTCATCAATTGCCTTAGTCTCTCCTTCAAACAAAAATAAATTTAGAAAAAGTTTGAAGGAGAGAATATTTGAAAAAAAAATTGCGTTCCAAAAGGAAAAGGAACAGAGCAAAATAAAAAGGTGGGAAGAATAGAAACATATTTTGTTAGAGCAGCGGAAAGAAAAAAGAGAGGACAAAAAGAAAAGTGCCGAGGCAAAAGCTGCACTTATAAAGCAACTCATTGCAACTATTGCAAATAATAAATAAAAATAATATTTCAATGGGCATTTATTTTTAATTGAGCATTTTCAAAGGATACCTTTAGCAATTAAATGTTCTATAAGACGGTCTGTTCTATCTCGTACCGACCGTGGCGCAAGGACATCTAGTTCTCTGTCAATAACCTCATCATCATTATGAACTTCACTATCATCTGTATCATTGTCATCTCTAAAGTTTTCCTCTAGCTCTGGTTCATTGTTCTCTAGGCATATGTTGTGTAATACACATGCCGACACTATTAAATTACTGCAGAGAGTTAGATCTACACTTTCTGTAAAAAACTGGAGACGACTGAATTTACACTTTAGCAAACCAAAAGCATTTTCGACAACGATCCTGGTTGAAGAGTGCAACGTATTATTTTTTTTTTAATATCGCTTAAGCTTCCATTATCTTTAAATAGAGGAACTAACCAATCCAAAGAAGCGGATGCCGAATCTCCCAAAATAAATCTTTCACGAGGAAAAACAACGTCTTGGTTTTCTATAGCTTCACGGAAAATATTAGAGCACCTCAGAATTCTACTATCATGAAGCGATCCAGGCTCTCCGCAATGCACATCTATAAACTTTTTATCAGCATCTACAATACATTCCATAACCAAGCTGTAGTATTTTCTCCGATTAAAATACGCTACTCTATTTTCCTTCGGTGCTTTTATTTTAATGTGTGTTCCATCAATTGCTCCAATGATATCTGGAATTTCCTCCATTAACTCAAATTATCTTGTTATCATTCCTGCTTCAGTTGGTGTGGGACATGATATATGTTCACTGCTAATGCTGACCAGCCAGAACGAAACCCTTCTAACAATTTCCCATGCAGCTGATTTTGCAATCGAAAACAGATTGGCAATTTGGCGAAACGTGACAGTATTGGCTATATACCACAAGAATATATAGGTATATTTCTGATTCGTAGCCTATAATTGGACGACCTTCGTTTTACTCCTTCCGGTGCTACTTCTGCTCTCCGGTATTTTTCTGAAAAGGTTTGGTTATTTTCTTGTCTGCCTAGGTCACATTTAATAGAATTTGTTTCTATACAAACGTCAGCATTGATTAATTCACTCACCTACAACGACAATCGCAGATGCCTTCGTTAGGCGCAAATGCTGCCTGCATTCTTCATTTGAAAAATGTCTAATTTTATTTATAAATGCACAATTTCTTGCTGCTTCAGTTTCATCTCTTAAATCTAGAGATGACGATGATGATGAAGTGCTTAAAGTGCTTGATGTGCTTGATGTGAGCAAGATGGTGGTTCCAAAAAATCTGCAACCTAAAAATAATTCCGTATAGTTTCTTAGTTATCTTATCATACAAAAATCCTTACTGCAGCAATAATTTCTTCGGTGCTTGTAATTTTAGGATTTTTCGATGAAAACACCGTGTAAAGCACTACTGTAAATCTTATCGCGCTGACTCAGCCACTTCCTGCAAACAGAAAAAGATATATGGGTGTGAGGGGGAGCCCCAACTGAGTCCTAACATTCTAAAATATGTGCAGTGTTCTTATGTAAAATGTAGATTAGGCATACACCTGGAGATGTATCTTCATCTTCACCTCGCCTCGCTCAACTGCCTAGTCTCGCCATGCCTCGTTGTGCACGTACCCTAACACATCGATACAAAACCCTCGAGGATACTTCACAAGCCATGAAACAGGCTCCCTCACTCCCACATAAGAGGCCCAACGGAGTCCTTACATTCTAAAATATTAGCAGTGTTCTTATGTAAAACTGAAATAAGTTTGATTTGAATAGCTCCTGCGCTGTAAACTACTATCATACAGAAAAATGGTGTTCTGATAATCTTAAGCTTGCTTTCTTTTCTTCTGAACCAAAATAAAACTTTTATACCTTTCCTACCAAAATAATGTAAAAAAATTTATTTTAACCAAATAACTACGATTCCTCAAACAAAAACTCTCAGCTGAGTAATCAAGCCATGCAATTATTATTGAGCGTAAAATGGTAAGGAAACTTTGTAATCAAAACTATTTTATTATTTTGTTAAGGCAGGTATATAGTAAGTGTAGCCTTTGGGAGGGTAACGAACCAAGCTTTAAATTACTAGAACACTATCTTCCTGTATGGATAGTAGTTTAGCCTCCATAGCATATATTAAGTCAATATCTGGCACTTTTCCATCAATATCAATATATGTAGAACATTTTAGGAAACGGACTCATACGCACACATAATTTCTGTTTCATGGCTCGGGAAGTATTCTCGAGGGTTTTGGCTGTGTGCTCTAGTTACAACTACTACTAGTGCCAAAGAGATGCGTCAGCATTGACAACACAGAACTCTTTGGGTCATAACATACCCGACCCAGTAGAAAGACAAATAGAACTTCTTTAATTATCTAACTAAAATTCTCTATCGAACTACACCAATATAATGGAAATATCTAAAAACACTACAATTACCATATTTAACTAATTTAAAAACTATCACTAACTTTTGTATATAATTAAGTCCACTCGTCGTACTTTAATAACACTATTAAAAACTTTGAATAACACTTTTAATCAACGGTTGCACACAAACTGATCCTAGAGCAGACACAAATCAAGAGTTGAGCTAAGGTAGGTAAAACCAATTTCTACCTTAAACTTCTATCTCGGTACCGGTGTGCCCTCAAGATTATCAACATTCTTGCTAATTTACTTAGAAAGGTTACACTACCTCATAAAAGACCCGACTGTGCATGCATATTTCCCAGAAAGGCAAGAAGGTTTATTGTAGCTTTGTTGTGACTCAGGTGCCCAATCCCCGAATCACAACTATTAGCCCAGCATATCAATATATTGTCCTATACAATATATTGATGTGGCGGGGATAAGACCCTGAAAACAAATATCAAATTTAAATCATTCTAAAAAAATTAATAAATAAAAATTGCATTGCATCAAAACTTTATTGCTAGATAGATGATGTAGGGATGGTTGTTGGGACGGACAGGACTTTTAACAGCATCATAAAATAAGTTCGCCTTCTGTAGATTCGCTTTAATTCGAATTAATTAAAAAGTAAAGTTGCCATCTAGAAAATCATATAAACTTGGCTGTATCACCGTAGATCTCTCAAGCTCACATAGCTCTATAGTTGCATATAATATATATATAAATATACATATTTTTTTATATTAATCATATGATCCTTATCAATGTGTATCAAGCATTTCAGCAGATAGAGTTCGTTCAACTCAAATCCATCCTTTCAATGATCAATTAAGGTTGTTAAAGAATCTTAGATCTTACCGCTCGCGCCATGACATTTTCGCGAAACTTGGCAAAGAAAAAAACTTCTGCATTAAGCACGTGACTTCTTTTCTGGCTGCTTTACTTAACACACATTCTGAAATCATGTGGCAATCACTAATTACGAAATATTTACATTTTTAATATCTAAACTAAATGAAACTTCTCTGGCCACATATGGAGTAAGAGTACGAATTGTGGTGAAAAGTAGTAGATAGGATACTGGCTGAGTTGTAAAAATGTCAGAATTACAAATCAAATGCCAAAATTCCTATGGAAAATATATGTCTGGGTCTACAATTCCTCGGGGGGTCGTAAAAAGTAAAAAAAAAATCGGTTGAACAGCGTATAACGAATCAAAATCACCAACAAAATTACAAAATTTGCATTTTTTACAGATGTTTGTACAGTAAGGACAATTTTCGGTTAAGCAACGTAGGATAAATTTAGAAAAACAAACTGTTGACAGTCTATTGATAAAAAAAGCCAGAAAGATAAAGGTGCACATTATCATCGGTAAAAAGTTATTTTGCTCGTGGCAGGGACATGAATGAAAATGCATTTATTTAACCACATTGCATTTATAGTACCCACCAACACAGCGGCAAAGCTAGCGGATGCCAACCAACAAATTAAAATTAAAAACAAGTAAAATGGCTAGATTTGATCAACGACTAATTCTTATACTACCCTAGATGAATGCCCGTATATAATTTCGTATGGTAACCCATCTGTGCAAGTTTGATTTTTGAAGTGGGTTTTCGCATATATTTCTAGAATGGTTCGTCGGACAGTAAAAATCAATTTCATATTCTGAAGAACTTTTCAGCTCAATAAAAACGTCTAGGACTGATTGTTTTCACAGTATACGTAAAAATCATAAATTTTTATATGACGACACCAAGAACTGATTGCCCGATTTAACCAATTTTAAAATTATATTTACTATTCTTATGAAACCGCCCAATTTCTCGTGAGGACGGACATGCAAAAATCAACAACTTTTATTATTATTCGAGGGTGTCCAATCCATTTTGCTCTACCATAATTATTTCTTTGCGTTACAAATGGAATGATAAACTTAGTATACTCTAAGATTTCATCATCTAAGGTATAACAACTGACGAAAGATAGTAAATAAGATTAAAATCATAACAGAAATAAATTTATGTTGATAGTCTGAACAAAAACAATAATAAAAAGTACGTCATCTAGATTAAAAGCATTTACACAGACTTAATAGTTAAAAATTGTATTTCCTGTCTCACTTAATGATGCTATTCCCGTAGCTACCAGCTTAAGAGTGTTAGGGAATGCATAATGCTAAGCCTTTTGAATTTTCTTTGTAAGCGCATCCTCAGCAAAATTGGTACATTTTTCTTGAACTATTATTGCACCAGTATCAACGCCCTGAAAATATTTAAATATTTTCATTTAAAAACAAAGCTGGATAAATTCGATATTATGAACTCACTTCATCTACAAAATGAACAGTACATCCAGAATCTGTATCTCCAGCTTCAATAGCCTTCTTTTGAACATGTAATCCGGGATGGTTAGGTAGAAGAAACGGATGGATGTTGATCAGTTTTCCTTTCCATTGTTTAACAAATTTTTCTGGTAAAACTCTCATGAAACCCGCCAAACAAATTATATCAATTTTGTATTAATCTAACTTTTGCGTCATAGCATCATCGAATTCCTGTCTACTCTTGTAATTTTGTGAGATATATACAGAGCAGGAATTTTACCACTTTCAGCACGTTGCATACCCAAGACGCCAAGCTTATTTGAAATTACTAAAACTGTTTCCGTTCCCTCTCTTGTGGTGTCGATTAATGCTTGTAAATTAGTACCGGAGCCTGATATTAAAACGACAACGCGCTTTTTCGGGGATCTAATGACACGTTGATCTCGGGAAATACATTTTTCAAAATTGTCATCAACCACTTGTGGGCTGTCTGGAGAATTTCGTTTGATTACCTCACCAATCTTTGCTGCTTTATGCGTTAGTCGAACTGTCAAACTGTCAAGTGGCAAATTTGTACTGCTGCGTGAATTTACAAATATTAAAGTTTTTACTTGGAATTAGATTGCGGAAACTGTTTTAAATTAAACTAGTGATCACCTGTTACACTCATCCTATAAATTTATTAAATTGTGATTATATTTGCATTTCTTGCTGAGTGAGGACGCCATGTGACGCCATTTTGAAATCGACCTAATTTCACGATTTTATGTTTTAAATTTCGAAACACGTCCGAGACGATCGACTATATCGAATATTTACGCAGAAATATCCAAGAATCTTTCTGGAAACTGGTCTTTGAGGAGACGCCACATTTATTGTTCAGCTTTGGAAATCCCAGGGAACGGCCCTCTTTAATAACGATTAATTGCGCTTCGCTACAAACGTTGTCAAGGGTGCCACCACGGACATTGAACACAATCCTTCCTAACAAAATTTAAGTTGGCTCCGGAACTAGTACAAAGCAAAAAGGTGTACCTGGAGCTAGCCTGCAATTACTCCACCCATTATATAAGCAAGTCTGAGACCACGAGACCCATCTGGACATTAAACCCAATGCACCAAACTGGAGTGTGATTGGAAATCAGAAACCTAGCTGACAATAAACTATTAACATTATAACTAAAACGATAGCCAAAAGATTAGATAACCAAAAGATTAGAGTTACGATTGCGAATTGGTAAGTTAAGCTTTTGTGTAAATTTTCTACATTACAACCAAGCATTGCTGACACCGATCTATTAAATTGAAGTGAAATAAAATAAATTAAATTAATATCAAAGTTTAGTCTTAACCTTAAACGGAATCAAATTAAAGTAGATTAAACCTTGTATCTAGACCCATAATTAACTATATCCGAAACGATTTGATTTAAAAACTACGAATTTGAAATTTAGAGTTTAAGGTTAGAAGTCTGAAAATAGCAAAGTGAACAACATACATTACTCTCATAGTATATATAGAGTTTAAGGCTAGAAGTTTAACATCGATCCACTAAATTGAAGTGAAATTAAATTAGAATCAAAGTTTAATCCTAATTTTAAACGGAATTAAATTAAATTATGCCTAGAACTATAAAATTGAAGTGATATTAAATTAAAACCAAAGTTTAATCTTAATTTTAAACGGAATTAAATTAAATTTAATTATGCCTAGAACTACAACTAACCGCTTCCGAAACTATTTGAGTTAAAAATTTATGAATTCAAAATCTAAAATCTAGAGTTTACGGTTGGAAGTTTGAAATTAGCAGAGTGCATAATAACTACTGCCCACAGTATATATATAGAGTTTAAGAAGAAGTTTGGAAATGGCAAAGTAAACATTAACTACTATCCATAGTATATTTGGATTTATTATGACCAAACCAGCAGCAGACATTTAAATTAAATTATTTAAATATATATTTGAAATCCGACCTGAGTTATAGCTTTGAACTTGAAAGTTGTAAATTGGAAAATCGAACTCTTGTCCATATTACAACCGATATCAATTTAACTCAATTAGCATCAGACATTGAAACTGAATTTAGACATCAGATATAAGGATTATTAGAATCAAACTGATTAAGACTAACAGGGGTACGTTCAATCAATTAACGTCTCGCTTTCCACGGGAACAAACGTAATATTGTTTAATTGTGTTTAAATAAATAAAATCGTCTAAGCATTGTGCATGGCTCATGATAGCACCTTGGGAACCGCCCAATTTCTCGTGAGGACGGACATACGAACGGACATGCAAAAATCAACAACTTTTATTATTATTCGAGGGTGTCCAATCCATTTTGCTCTACCATAATTATTTCTTTGCGTTACAAATGGAATGATAAACTTAGTATACTCTAAGATTTCATCATCTAAGGTATAACAACTGACGAAAGATAGTAAATAAGATTAAAATCATAACAGAAATAAATTTATGTTGATAGTCTGAACAAAAACAATAATAAAAAGTACGTCATCTAGATTAAAAGCAGTTACACAGACTTAATAGTTAAAAAATTGTATTTCCTGTCTCACTTAATGATGCTATTCCCGTAGCTACCAGCTTAAGCGTGTTAGGGAATGCATAATGCTAAGCCTTTTGAATTTTCTTTGTAAGCGCATCCTCAGCAAAATTGGTACATTTTTCTTGAACTATTATTGCACCAGTATCAACGCCCTGAAAATATTTAAATATTTTCATTTAAAAACAAAGCTGGATAAATTCGATATTATGAACTCACTTCATCTACAAAATGAACAGTACATCCAGAATCTGTATCTCCAGCTTCAATAGCCTTCTTTTGAACATGTAATCCGGGATGGTTAGGTAGAAGAAACGGATGGATGTTGATCAGTTTTCCTTTCCATTGTTTAACAAATTTTTCTGGTAAAACTCTCATGAAACCCGCCAAACAAATTATATCAATTTTGTATTCATCTAACTTTTTCGTCATTGCATCATCGAATTCCTGTCTACTCTTGTAATTTTGTGAGATATATACAGAGCAGGAATTTTACCACTTTCAGCACGTTGCATACCCAAGACGCCAAGCTTATTTGAAATTACTAAAACTGTTTCCGTTCCCTCTCTTGTGGTGTCGATTAATGCTTGTAAATTAGTACCGGAGCCTGATATTAAAACGACAACGCGCTTTTTCGGGGATCTAATGACACGTTGATCTCGGGAAATACATTTTTCAAAATTGTCATCAACCACTTGTGGGCTGTCTGGAGAATTTCGTTTGATTACCTCACCAATCTTTGCTGCTTTATGCGTTAGTCGAACTGTCAAACTGTCAAGTGGCAAATTTGTACTGCTGCGTGAATTTACAAATATTAAAGTTTTTACTTGGAATTAGATTGCGGAAACTGTTTTAAATTAAACTAGTGATCACCTGTTACACTCATCCTATAAATTTATTAAATTGTGATTATATTTGCATTTCTTGCTGAGTGAGGACGCCATGTGACGCCATTTTGAAATCGACCTAATTTCACGATTTTATGTTTTAAATTTCGAAACACGTCCGAGACGATCGACTATATCGAATATTTACGCAGAAATATCCAAGAATCTTACTGGAAACTGGTCTTTGAGGAGACGCCACATTTATTGTTCAGCTTTGGAAATCCCAGGGAACGGCCCTCTTTAATAACGATTAATTGCGCTGCTACAAATGTTGTCAAGGGTGCCACCACGGACATTGAACACAATCCTTCCTAACAAAATTTAAGTTGGCTCCGGAACTAGTACAAAGCAAAAAGGTGTACCTGGAGCTAGCCTGCAATTACTCCACCCATTATATAAGCAAGTCTGAGACCACGAGACCCATCTGGACATTAAACCCAGTGCACCAAACTGGAGTGTGATTGGAAATCAGAAACCTAGCTGACAATAAACTATTAACATTATAACTAAAACGATAGCCAAAAGATTAGATAACCAAAAGATTAGAGTTACGATTGCGAATTGGTAAGTTAAGCTTTTGTGTAAATTTTCTACATTACAACCAAGCATTGCTGACACCGATCTATTAAATTGAAGTGAAATAAAATAAATTAAATTAAAATCAAAGTTTAGTCTTAACCTTAAACGGAATCAAATTAAAGTAGATTAAACCTTGTATCTAGACCCATAATTAACTATATCCGAAACGATTTGATTTAAAAACTACGAATTTGAAATTTAGAGTTTAAGGTTAGAAGTCTGAAAATAGCAAAGTGAACAACATACATTACTCTCATAGTATATATAGAGTTTAAGGCTAGAAGTTTAACATCGATCCACTAAATTGAAGTGAAATTAAATTAGAATCAAAGTTTAATCCTAATTTTAAACGGAATTAAATTAAATTATGCCTAGAACTATAAAATTGAAGTGATATTAAATTAAAACCAAAGTTTAATCTTAATTTTAAACGGAATTAAATTAAATTTAATTATGCCTAGAACTACAACTAACCGCTTCCGAAACTATTTGAGTTAAAAATTTATGAATTCAAAATCTAAAATCTAGAGTTTACGGTTGGAAGTTTGAAATTAGCAGAGTGCATAATAACTACTGCCCACAGTATATATATAGAGTTTAAGAAGAAGTTTGGAAATGGCAAAGTAAACATTAACTACTATCCATAGTATATTTGGATTTATTATGACCAAACCAGCAGCAGACATTTAAATTAAATTATTTAAATATATATTTGAAATCCGACCTGAGTTATAGTTTGAACTTGAAAGTTGTAAAATGGAAAATCGAACTCTTGTCCATATTACAACCGACATCAATTTAACTCAATTAGCATCAGACATTGAAACTGAATTTAGACATCAGATATAAGGATTATTAGAATCAAACTGATTAAGACTAACAGGGGTACGTTCAATCAATTAACGTCTCGCTTTCCACGGGAACAAACGTAATATTGTTTAATTGTGTTTAAATAAATAAAATCGTCTAAGCATTGTGCATGGCTCATGATAGCACCTTGGGAATTTGATTGGAAACTAGCACACATACTGTTCAGGTTCAATTTAGAGTCAGGATTGAGCGGAGATATAATTTACGATACAATTTACATTTTACCCAATTTACACCTTACTCAGTAGGGCCTATAAGTCCGGGCGAAGGTGCCACTTATTGGCACAAACATCATAAAGCTGATATATCCTTCAACGTGTAAGCTACAGTCACAACTAGAACATAGTGATCCGTTCAATGCTCCTAGATATTATCGTGTTGTCACAAGCACATATTGCATTGCTTTAGTCTACCGGAATTAATATTAGCATACCAGCTCCCCTCTCTCAGCCTAGGATATCTGTGTAACCTTATCATGTCTACAGTCTCAACGCGATCGAAGACTGCTAACACCTGTGTGCCGAAATCGTCCCAAATAAAAATAAGAATAAAAAAATCAGTCTCTTTGACCAACATCAGCACAGCCTCCCAAGGTAAGAGTGCTATAAAGGCCTCAACCAAATCTGATCCCAAGGCTCCATATAAGACTAAAGGCAGGTCAGAATCGTTGGGCGACCTCAGTAACCTCCCCCTTCAGCTAAGCAAGTCGAAAAATCTTCATTCAAGCCGGCTCTTATCGCCAGCACCGCTCTAGCTCCCTCTCCTCCTATAACAAGTGCAAGTACACATCCATCTGACGACCAGGAAGATCACTTCTGCGCGGTCTGTACTCTCACTGATTCCAGAAAGTGTGGTGACGAGACAAATGTAATTTGGATTTCCTGCGACGGTTGTGATTAAGGTTCCATCTTGGCTGCGTTAACATATCAGTCGTGAATTACTTGACAGTCTACATAGATAAGAGTGTTGACTGGGTGTGCAAAGCCTGCATCGCGACAGCCAAGTCCCATTGCAACGGCGACCTTGTGTCTTACTCTATTGCTGGCAAGCACGTCAAAACTTTTGTCCCAGTACAGACCAGCTTGATATGGATCAACACTAAGATCGACGCTCGCACCACTGGCTTAAACTCAATCCTCCTGGAACTTAGTTTTCTTAACAAAGAACTAGACCACATCAAACACCAATCTGTCACCAAAATCAATAAAGACATCGAAATCCTCAAATCCTACTCGAGGACCAGCACCAAGGAGCGCACACTCATAGTCAGCAATATTCCTGAAGCCAGTTTCGGCTCCAAAGAATATTTGCTCCCTGCCTTGTGTTCTAGTGTGGGACTCCACGGAAATTTTTCAAGCACAATTGAGAAGGCGGAGCCCTTCAGGCGTCCACTCTCTTCACTTAACCCAGGAAACCCAAAGGCTTTATTCGTTTTTATAGAGAAGAGGACTGTACTATCTTCTTCCCGGCTTACATCAGGCAGCTACGTACCAAACCTATCACACTCAACTCAGTCATCGCGGACAGCTCGGATGCTAGAATTTTTGTCAATGAAGACCTGGACACAGAAGAAGTAGCATTGCTTCACCTTGCGCTGAAATTGAAAAGGGCGAATGTGGTTTTGCGTGTTTCCACCAAGCACAGGAAAACCTGTATCTGCAGGCAATCTCCCAACATTGCCACTGACTATATATATGAGCGCTTCACATAAAATTCTCGGGCAAAATCTGCTCACGTTAGCCTCTGAACATAACTCGTCCACGTCTATTGTATCCGATGCATCATCTACTACCAACTCGCGAGTCACTCCCCAATCTCCCCCCCAAATAACCTCAACGTCATCTACCTCAATGCCAGATCGACTCTTAGTAGTCTTGCTGAGATTCGGTACACAGCACGACTCGGCAGGGCCAGTGCTCTTCTCATCAGTGAAACTTGGACCAAACCCTTTCATACAGCAAAAATGCTGGAAATCTCAGGTTACAGGCTGCACAGGCTTGACCGCACGGTGAACAAAGGGGGAGGTGTCGCCATATACCTGACTAACTCATTGCTATCCGGAGTTGTCTTCCAAGAAATCAATAATAGCTTGGAAATCCTGGTGGTCAAGGCGTGGAATACTGACTCTATTAACGATCCAGTTGCACTAATGGTGCTATACAGACGGGTGAGATGGTTCACTGATCATGACCTGTCTTCTCTTGGGAATGTCATGAGCCTGATTGCCAGCCAATTTTCTAAGGTGATTATTGCGGGAGACCTCAATATCGATATTACCTCAGAATCTCACCTCGGCTGCTGTCTTAAAGAGCTCCTGGATGAGGTTGGACTTGTACTGGTCAATCACTCCCCCACACAACATGGTGCTTCATCTGAGACCACGCTTGACCTAATCATCACATCCCCTCTTGCCACCCCGTTACTATCTGGCCAATGTTCTGATGACTCTGACCACGACATTGTTTTTGCTTCCTTTAACTTTCCATCCTCTCTCCCCCCCCCCCCGTACTACACGCACCTTTGGCAACCTTTCTTCTATTCAGCCAGACGCCCTTCAGGCAGATCTTGTCAGCAGAGATTGGTCATTCATCCACAATGCAGTCGATCCTGAGGATGCCGCTCAACAATTCATGTGGATACTGGCTGAGTTGTAAAAATGTCAGAATTACAAATCAAATGCCAAAATTCCTATGGAAAATATATGTCTGGGTCTACAATTCCTCGGGGTGTCGTAAAAAGTAAAAAAAAATTTCGGTTGAACAGCGTATAACGAATCAAACTCAAAAACAAAATTACAAAATTTGCATTTTTTACAGATGTTTGTACAGTAACGACAATTTTCGGTTAAGCAACGTAGGATTAATTTAGAAAAACAAACTCTTGACAGTCAATTGATAAAAAGGCCAGAAAGATAATTATCAGAAATGTGTATTATTTTAGCGGCAGAAGGTGACCACAACAAGCTGGGCAGTAGGTGCACATTATCATCATCACATGAATGAAAATGCATTTATTTTAACCACATTGCATTTATAGTACCCACCAACACAGCGGCAAAGCTAGCGGATGCCAACCAACAAATTAAAATTAAAAACAAGTAAAATGGCTAGATTTGATCTACGACTAATTCTTATACTACCCTAGATGAATGCCCGTATATTATTTCGTATGGAAACCCATCTGTGCAAGTTTGATTTTTGAAGTGGGTTTTCGCATATATTTCTAGAACGGTTCGTCGGACAGTAAAAATCAATTTCATATTCTGAAGAACTTTTCAGCTCAATAAAAACGTCTAGGACTGATTGTTTTCACAGTATACGTAAAAATCATAAATTTTTATATGACGACACCAAGAACTGGTTGCCCGATTTAACCAATTTTAAAATTATATTTACTATTCTTATGAAACCGCACAATTTCTCGTGAGGACGGACAGACGAACGGACATGCAAAAATCAACAACTTTTATTATTATTCGAGGGTGTCCAATCCATTTTGCTCTACCATAATTATTTCTTTGCGTTGCAAATGGAATGATAAACTTAGTATACTCTAAGATTTCATCATCTAAGGTATAACAACTGACGAAAGATAGTAAATAAGATTAAAATCATAACAGAAATAAATTTATGTTGATAGTCTGAACAAAAACAATAATAAAAAGTACGTCATCCAGATTAAAAGCAGTTACACAGACTTAATAGTTAAAAAATTGTATTTCCTGTCTCACTTAATGATGCTATTCCCGTAGCTACCAGCTTAAGAGTGTTAGGGAATGCATAATGCTCAGCCTTTTGAATTCTCTTTGTAAGCGCATACTCATCGTCACCAAACAAAATTGGTACATTTTTCTTGAACAATTATTGCACCAGTATCAACGCCCTGAAAATATTTAAATATTTCCATTTAAAAACAAAGCTGGATAAATTCGATATTATGAACTCACTTCATCTACAAAATGAACAGTACATCCAGAATCTGTATCTCCAGCTTCAATAGCCTTCTTTTGAACATGTAATCCGGGATGGTTAGGTAGAAGAAACGGATGGATGTTGATCAGTTTTCCTTTCCATTGTTTAACAAATTTTTCTGGTAAAACTCTCATGAAACCCGCCAAACAAATTATATCAATTTTGTATTCATCTAACTTTTTCGTCATTGCATCATCGAATTCCTGTCTACTCTTGTAATTTTGTGAGATATATACAGAGCAGGAATTTTACCACTTTCAGCACGTTGCATACCCAAGACGCCAAGCTTATTTGAAATTACTAAAACTGTTTCCGTTCCCTCTCTTGTGGTGTCGATTAATGCTTGTAAATTAGTACCGGAGCCTGATATTAAAACGACAACGCGCTTTTTCGGGGATCTAATGACACGTTGATCTCGGGAAATACATTTTTCAAAATTGTCATCAACCACTTGTGGGCTGTCTGGAGAATTTTGTTTGATTACCTCACCAATCTTTGCTGCTTTATGCGTTAGTCGAACTGTCAAACTGTCAAGTGGCAAATTTGTACTGCTGCGTGAATTTACAAATATTAAAGTTTTTACTTGGAATTAGATTGCGGAAACTGTTTTAAATTAAACTAGTGATCACCTGTTACACTAATCCTATAAATTTATTAAATTGTGATTACACTTGCATTTCTTGCTGAGTGAGGACGCCATGTGACGCCATTTTGAAATCGACCTAATTTCACGATTTTATGTTTTAAATTTCGAAACACGTCCGAGACGATCGACTATATCGAATATTTACGCAGAAATATCCAAGAATCTTACTGGAAACGGATCTTTGAGGAGACGCCACATTTATTGTTCAGCTTTGGAAATCCCAGGGAACGGCCCTCTTTAATAACGATTAATTGCGCTTCGCTACAAATGTTGTCAAGGGTGCCACCACGGACATTGAACACAATCCTTCCTAACAAAATTTAAGTTGGCTCCGGAACTAGTACAAAGCAAAAAGATGTACCTGTAGCTAGCCTGCAATTACTCCACCCATTATATAAACAAGTCTGAGACCACGAGACCCATCTGGACATTAAACCCAGTGCACCAAACTGGAGTGTGATTGGAAATCAGAAACCTAGCTGACAATAAACTATTAACATTATAACTAAAACGATAGCCAAAAGATTAGATAACCAAAAGATTAGAGTTACGATTGCGAATTGGTAAGTTAAGCTTTTGTGTAAATTTTCTACATTACAACCAAGCATTGCTGATACCGATCTATTAAATTGAAGTGAAATAAAACAAATTAAATTAAAATCAAAGTTTAGTCTTAACCTTAAACGGAATCAAATTAAAGTAGATTAAACCTTGTATCTAGACCCATAATTAACTATATCCGAAACGATTTGATTTAAAAACTACGAATTTGAAATTTAGAGTTTAAGGTTAGAAGTCTGAAAATAGCAAAGTGAACAACAAACATTACTCTCATAGTATATATAGAGTTTAAGGCTAGAAGTTTAACATTGATCCACTAAATTGAAGTGAAATTAAATTAGAATCAAAGTTTAATCCTAATTTTAAACGGAATTAAATTAAATTATGCCTAGAACTATAAAATTGAAGTGATATTAAATTAAAAGCAAAGTTTAATCTTAATTTTAAATGGAATTAAATTAAATTAAATTATGCCTAGAACTACAACTAACCGCTTCCGAAACTATTTGAGTTAAAAATTAATGAATTCAAAATCTAAAATCTAGAGTTTACGGTTGGAAGTTTGAAATTAGCAGAGTGCATAATAACTACTGCCCACAGTATATATTTAGAGTTTAAGTAGAAGTTTGGAAATAGCAAAGTAAACATTAACTACTATCCATAGTATATTTGGATTTATTATGACCAAACCAGCAGCAGACATTTAAATTAAATTAAATTAGATATTTGAAATCCGACCTGAACTTGAAAGTTGTAATTTTAAAAATCGAACTCTTGTCCATATTACAACCGACATCAATTTAACTCAATTAGCATCAGACATTGAAACTGAATTTAGACATCAGATATAAGGATTACTAGAATCAAACTGATTAAGACGAACAGGGGGTACGTTCAATCAATTAACGTTTCGCTTTCCACGGGAACAAACGTAATATTGTTTAATTGTGTTTAAATAAATAACATCGTCTAACCATTGTGCATGGCTCATGATAGCACCTTGGGAATTTGATTGGAAACTAGCACACATACTGTTCAGGTTCAATTTAGAGTCAGGATTGAGCGGAGATATAATTTACGATACAATTTACATTTTACCTAATTTACACCTTACTCAGTAGGGCCCGCACGTCCGGGCGAAGGTGCCACTTATTGGCACAAACATCATAAAGCTGATATATCCTTCAGCGTGTAAGCTACAGTCACAACTAGAACATAGTGATCCGTTCAATGCCTCTGGATATTATCGTGTTGTCACAAGCACATATTGCATTGCTTTAGTCTACCGGAATTAATATCAGCATACCAGCTCCCCTCTCTCAGCCTAGGTTATCTGTGTAACCTTATCATGTCTACAGTCTCAACGCGATCGAAGACTGCTAAGGAACTCCTGAGTGCCGAAAGCGTCCCAAATAAAAATAAGAATAAAAAAGTAAACAAAGAAACAAAAAATAACAAAACAAAAGGTGGAACTACATCAACCGGTGCATCCAGGAATATAGAGAGATCAGTCTCTTTGACCAACATCAGCACAGCCTCCCTAGGTAAGAGTGCTATAAAGGCCTCAACCAAACCTGATCCCAAGGCTCCATATAAGGCTAAAGCCAGGTCAGAATCGTTGGGCGACCTCAGTAACCTCCCCCCTTCAGCTAAGCAAGTCGAAAAATCTTCATTTAAGCCGGCTCTTATCACCAGCACCGCTCTAGCTCCCTCTCCTCCTATAACAAGTGCAAGTACACATCCATCTGACGACCAGGAAGATCACTTCTGTGCGGTCTGTACTCTCACTGATTCCAGAAAGTGTGGTGACTAGACAAATGTAATTTGGATTTCCTGCGACGGTTGTGATTTATGGTTCCATCTGGGCTGCGTGAACATCTCAGTGGTAAATTACTTGACAGTCTACATAGATCAGAGTGTTGATTGGGTGTGCAAAGCCTGCATCGCGACAGCCAAGTCCCGTTGCAACGGCGACCTTGTGTCTTACTCTATTGCTGGCAAGCACGTCAAACCTTGTGTCCCAGTACAGACCTCCTTGATATGGATCAACACTAAGATCGACGCTCTCACTACTGGCTTAAACTCAATCCTCCTGGAACTTAGTTCTCTTAGCAAAGAGCTAGACTACATCAAACACCAATCTGTCACCAAAATCAATAAAGACATCAAAATCCTCAAATCCTACTCGAGGACCAGCACCAAGAAGCGCACACTCATAGTCAGCAATATTCCTGAAGCCAGTTTCGGCTCCAAAGAATATTTGCTCCCTGCCTTGTGTTCTAGTGTGGGACTCCACGGAAATTTTTCAAGCACAATTGAGAAGGCGGAGCCCTTCAGGCGTCCACTCTCTTCACTTAACCCAGGAAACCCAAAGGCTTTATTCGTTTTTATAGAGAAGAGGACTGTACTATCTTCTTCCCGGCTTACATCAGGCAGCTACGTACCAAACCTATCACACTCAACTCAGTCATCGCGGACAGCTCGGATGCTAGAATTTTTGTCAATGAAGACCTGGACGGAAGTAGCATTGCTTCACCTTGCGCTGAAATTGAAAAGGGCGAATGTGGTTTTGCGTGTTTCCACCAAGCACAGGAAAACCTATATGAGCAGACAAACTCCCAACATTGCCACTGACTATATATATGAGCGCTTCACATCAATTCTCGGGCAAAATCTGCTCACGTTAGCCTCTGAACATAACTCGTCCACGTCCATTGTATCCGATGCATTATCTGCTACCAACTCGCGAGTCACTCCCCAATCTTCTCCCCCCCCCCCCCCAATAACCTCAACGTCATCTCCCTCAATGCCAGATCGACTCTTAGTAGTCTTGCTGAGATTCGGCACACAGCACGACTCGGCAGGGCCAGTGCTCTTCTCATCAGTGAAACTTGGACCAAACCCTTTCATACAGCAAAAATGCAGGAAATCTCAGGTTACAGGCTGCACAGGCTTGAACGCACGGTGAACAAAGGGGAGATGTCGCCATATACCTGACTAACTCATTGCTATCCCGGAGATGTCTTCCAAGAAATCAATAATAGCTTTGAAATCCTGGTGGTCAAGGCGTGGAATACTGACTCTATTAACGATCCAGTTGCACTAATGGTGCTATACAGACGGGTGAGATGGTTCACTGATCATGACCTGTCTTCTCTTGGGAATGTCATTAGCCTGATTGCCAGCCAATTTTCTAAGGTGATTATTGCGGGAGACCTCAATATCGGTATTACCTCGGAATCTCACCTCGGCTGCTGTCTTAAAGTACTCCTGGATGTGGTTGGACTTGTACTAGTCACTCACTCCGCCACACGTCATGAGCTTCATCTGCGACCACGCTTGACCTAATCATCACATCCCCTCTTGCCACCCCATTACTATCTGGCCAATGTTCTGATGACTCTGACCACGACATTGCTTTCGCTTCCTGTAACTTTCCATCCTCCTCCCCCCCCGTACTACACGCACCTTTGGCAACCTTTCTTCTATTCAGCCAGACGCTCTTCAGGCAGATCTTGTCAGCAGAGATTGGTCATTCATCCACAATGCAGTCGATCCTCAGGATGCCGCTCAACAATTCATGTGCACCATCAAAATTGTTTTTCATAACAATGTCCCCCTCAAAACCGTGCGAACGGGGAGTGCAAGTAACTGGATTTTCGATAGGCCTGCTGTGTCTTTACTTTGTCAGGTTTGTGACATATTCTACACTCACTGGAAAAGATACAAGATCCCGAAAATCTCAAGGCCTACAGACTTGCTCGAAGGGCTGCGGAATACCGCATTCGAGCTTTAATCAGGGAAAGCACCTTGATTAACTTTAGGGATGGAGTTGACTGGCGCAGAGTTCGAAATCTCGGGCTGGGATCCAAAGCTAGACCTCCGGACAATGTCGACCCTGATGGTTTTACGAATCACCTTTGCCCAAACTCTTCTCAACTCGCTGTCCCTCCCCCGGCCCTCATTTCTCGCTCCTGCAACACTACAAAACCCCCGTCCCGAGACATCAATACTTCCAGCCAATCTCTAATGCACAGCCCCAATCCCCCGGCTGATGATTTTACTCTCCGCCACTTCAGTGAGGCTGAAGTATGGGAGGCCTTCGGCCGCATCAAATCCAATGCCATCGGACATGACGGGATACCATTTAAATTCTCAGAGTTATCATCCCTTTTATTCAGCCCTAGTGACGCATCTATTTAACCGCTTGTCACTAGCTCTCTCTTTCCCCCTAATGCTGGAAAACCGGCATCATCACCCCCATTCCCAAAATCACTTCTCCCACATGTCTTAATGAGTGGCGTCCTATCACAATTCTCCCCGCCATCTCAGAGTCTTCGAAGTTCTTGTTGCGGATCAGATCTGCGAACACATCGAATATACTAACCTGCTGTCAGTGTTTCAGTCTGGCTTCAGGCACAAGCACTCCACGACTTCTGCCTTAATAAAAGTAACTGCTGACATCTGCAGTTTCTGTGTTGAGGGCAAACAAGTGGTGCATGTGCTACTGGATCTAAGTAGAGCGTTTGACCTCGTCCCCCATAACATACTCGTCGCAAAACTTTCGAACACTTTTGGCTTTGGTGCCACTGCTAGCAGGTTCTTTTCTAGATACCAATCAAACCGAACAATGATCGTCAATAGCGATGGGTGATTTTCCTCCTCCAGGGATATCACCTCAGGCGTCCCCGCAAGGGGCAGTTCTCGTGCTGCTCCTTTTTACCATTCTACATAAACAGAGTCACGGAAGTATTGGGTGATCATAAAATATCACCTCTATGCGGATGACTTACAAATATACGGCGGTGGCACGGTGGAAGACCTTCCGTCCCTGATTGAAGGGCTCAACACAACACTTGGAAACATCTCCAACTGGTGCAGATCCAATGGTCTGGCCCTCAACCCAGCTAAAAACACAAGCGATAAGATACTTCATTTGCGAAAATGTCACCATATCCAACGACACGCTCCCCACTCTGCGTCTTCATAACCTGATTATCGCTTTCACAAACAACATGTTAAGAATCTCGGACTTCTTATGGACCCTCATCTTTCGTGGCGACCTCAGATCGGCAGGGTATGCTCACGTATCTATTACGGGCTCCGCTCGCTATACGCGGTCTCACAGCATCTAGGCCAGTACATCAGACAATCTTTAATTTCTTCAGTCATCATGCCGCACTTTTATCATGCGGATGTAGCCATGTACCTACTTCAGGCCACTGAAACTGAAAAACTAATCAGAGCTCTGAAGGCTTGTATGAGGTATATTTTCCGTCTCAGGAGGCGCTCTCACATCTCAGCGCTTGCTCAGCTATTCATGCCTGAACCCCTCCCCAAGCTCCTGGAACTCAGAGTGTTATGCTTCATTCACAAAGCAAGATGGGGGTCTCTACCCACATATATATGTCAATCGCTCTCATGGGAGCAACCTTAATGATACCAGACTTGTACTGCACAGAACCCCGCACTCGATTTGGGTCTAATGACGTATTTGGTCAGGGAGCTGTGCTCTGGAACTCGCTTCCTGAATCAATCAGAAGAATAGGCCCACATAAACAATTCAAGGAGCTAGCTTTGGGCCATCGCATGGCCTCCTAAGTAACTCAACCCATTCCGCACTCTATTTTTATTGTTTTGTGTTTTATGTTTCCGCTTTATCTTGTTAGTTAGCTATTAAGGCATGTAGCTCCCAAGCGCAGTGGATCTGTTCACTGCGTCAAAGTTAGGTCGGCACAGCTTTTGAGTTTTTGTCTTTTTCGTTTTTTCTCTTTATTTCTCCTTTGTTTGAGTTTTTCGAATACTGTATAAGCTATACTTTACTTTTTATTACCTATAATATATTGACAGTTGTGATTGTTACTGTCATTTCTTCTACATTTCCAACGTTATATTGAGCACTTTATGCTTGCTATTATTTGTCATCATAAAACTAACTGTATTACTATTATCTTAATCTAACGCAATGAGCCTGTTCATTGCTCCTTTGTTAGTTTGCTAAATAACTTTGTACCATACCAATTATGCCAATCATCTAATATTTACTCGATGTACCTAACGTTGTTACGTAGCTTAAGCTGAGGTTCTTCAATAAAATGATTTATCTATTCTATTCTAAAACGCAAATGTTCCATGATTAGGTTTTCAAATTTGGAATCAACAATTAGGGCAACCCCAAGGCCACAGTTGTACGTTCGTTGCATTTCATGATGAGTAATATTACCACTTTCTGCTAACTAACCGAAAACAGGGAAGAATATGAAAATTGTTCGCATTCAGATGAACTCCGAGTTCTTTGGTGAGGACACGAGGAATATTTTCAATTATCCACCTCCAGTAATATGTGCCATTGCTTTTATACACTTCTTTTCCAGCAGAGGTTTTGTTGCGCTTACGTAAATTTTTGTTGGCACCAGGAACTCTTCACCTAAGTTTAATGTAGAAAAAAAATTTCGATAACAAAATTGCGTACTTTACAGTAGAGTCAATATCAAAGCATATCAAATCCCCTTGCATTTCTTCAGCAGTTAAATATTTCAATACGTACCCAAAGTTTTATCAGCAAATGGAGCTCTATCATTAAATTTAGCTCCAGTGAAATCCATTATTTTGTGAATTAAACTAAAACCATTGCTATGGACTCCGCTGGATGGTAGCCCGATAACAATGTCGCCTTCTTGAATTTCTTGTGTTAGTGGAAGCATATTATTTCTTTCAGTAATTCCCAAAGAAAATCCAGCTAAATCGTAAACCTCATCTCGATATAGTAACGGAACTTCAGAAATTTTCGAATCTAAAATGTAAATAGGTATGTTTTATGTGCTATTGTGACAGTTCAAATACGACAAATGTCAAGCATTTTCAGTTGAGTTTTACCAACTTCTACAACTAGAAAAATGTAGAACAGCGCCCCTACTTTTCATAGAAGATTTAAATGAAGCGAAAAGCACAAATAGTTCGCTTCAATCCACGGAGCAAATAGTTCTCTTCAATGTATGGGAGTTCTAGAACAAGGTACACAAAAGAACACAGCTGTGCGGCAATAAAAAAGCTTAATAACTCTTTACGTAATCTTAATAATTCGTTACGTCAGACCAAAAATGTGAGTAAAAAGACACGACAAATGGCAGCTATTGGTATATTAAAAGGAATACGCATTCAACTAAAAGCACAAAGCTTAATGTCAGGTGGTGGACATTACTCACGCCGTTCTAGTTGGGCTTCTTCCCGAGTTACGTGGGAAGATTTGCAGTCAACCTTTAATAATAACATACGTACAGGGGTAATTATCAACTTAGTCCAAAAGGAACCACAAACATTTTTAGAAGATTGCTCAGATCTTTTTCGCAGACGCATCAATAATGTTCTCAACAAAGAAATAGCTTTGAAGGTTAATGCAGCGTTTTGTGGTAAATTTAAAATAATAAAAGAGGTGAAGAAGTTTTCGAATTTAAATATATGAACACCAAGAATGCTCCAATATATAGAGATATAGACATTAATGCTTGGTTCAAAGAAAACATTCAAGATAAAATCCTAAAACAGTTGGAGGAATTTCAAGAAAAAGATAGTGGTTGGACGTTATCAGAAATTATAAACTTGTGTATTAATATTAACAAATATACGTTACAATTAGGCTCTTCATTCATTGAATTATCCAAGGAAATTGAATATAAAAAAACTTGCGTTAATGTAAAGAATAATGACGACGCCTATTTCGCCTGGGCAGTGGGTTTCAGCTTTGCATCCAGTTGGTCGGCTACAGCATCCTGATAGAATATCATCATATCTCCACTATTCTAATGTTCTGAACCTCAAAAGCATTACATTCCCGATGACGACTAAACAGATGTCACGATTTGAAAAGCAAAAATCTTTCAGTCAATGTATATATTTTGATGCTGTGAAAACATATTATACCACTTTACCAACGTACTTGACAAAAGATAAAAAAGAAAGGCATGATACTAAATGTATATTACAATGATGCAGAAGAACACAGATATGTATACAACAGAGCTGAAGAACCAATTAAATATCACTTTGTTTGGATTACGCATTTCTCTAGACTATTGTCATCCCAATTATCAAAAAATAATCACCAAGAATTCTACTGCGACCGATGTCTTCACTACTTCCACACAACTACAAAACTGGAGGAGCATACAAAGAATTGTGAAAAAGTTAACAATGCGAGAATTCGACTACCATCAGAAAACGAACCAACTTTAGTATTTAAAAACTTTAAGAATAAGATAGAAGCAGTTTTTATTATATATGCAGACTTGGAGTGCTTATTAATAAATTGTAGTGATAAGAACAAGTATCAGGAAGTATCCGTCCAGTATAGCGTCTTATATAAAGTGCTCATATGATTCCACGTTATAGTTTTACAAGTACTACCGTGGCGAGGATTGTATTAATTGGTTTGTGTGCGAGTTAAATCAATTTGCAGAAAATTTAGAAAATATTTTGAATAACCCACTACCAATGGATCAGCTAACTGAAGAGCAAGTCAACAATCTTTCACCATATCCCGAAGATGATAAAAAGGTGCGCGACCACTGTCACTTAATAGGCAAGTACCGAGGACCAGCATATGCGGGTGGAATATAAATTTTAAAGATAGAAGATAATTTTCCATAGTCTTAGTGGTTACGATTCACATTTCATTATAAAAAATTTAGCTTCAGATTTAGAAGGGAAGGTTGATCTTCTTCCTATAAATAAAGAGCGATACATATTGTTCACAAAACATTTAGATAACCTTCCAATTAAATTTCGATTTATTGATTCTTTTCGTTTTATGGCTAGTAGCCTTGATACCCTTTCATCATCTTTAACTTCTTTTCCTATTTTAAAATCGCAGTTTCAAAATTTATCTGACAATCAATTTAATCTATTAACACGTAAAGGTGTATACCCTTATGATTACTTTTGTACTAAAGAGAGATTTTTAGAGACTACTTTACCATTCATTTCTAAATTTTTCAATAAGTTGAATGATTGTAATATTAGTGGGGAAGATTATGTACATGCCTGTAAAGTTTGGAATGAATTAAATTTAAATAATTTGTGTGAATATTCAGATTTATATCTAAAAACGGATGTTCTTTTATTAGCTTAGCAGACGTGTTTGACCAATTCCGTACAAGTTGTTGTTGGATTACATCCTGCACATTATTTTACATTACCTGGTTATACTTGGAATACAATGCTAAAATACACAGATATATCGTTAAAATTGTGTGATATTGATATGTTTATGTTTGTAGTGCGGTAGTCGAGGCAATCTTAACCAATGCTCTAAGCGTTACTTCAAAGCATAGCTACGATCCAAATAAATCGCAAAAATTTTTACAATATTATGATATCAACAATCAATATGGTTGGGCAATGTCGCAACCTCTACCTTACAATGGCTTCAAGTGGGCAGAAAACAAAAACAACCTTAAGGTTGAAGATGTGCCTAATGATTCACCTATTAGTTACATTTTAGAAGTGGATCTAGAATGTCCACAAGAAGTTCATGACACTCATAAAGATTTACCATTTTGTCCGGAACGCGATTATGCTTCTGGTTCTAAGCAAATGAAACTTTTAGCTACAGTTAAAAATAAAACAAAATATATTTTGCATTATAGAAATTTAAAGCAAGCTCTCCAACATGGTCTAATATTAAAGAAAATTCACAAAATTCTTCAATTTAATCAATCTACATGGCTCAAGTCATACATTGATCTAAACACTAGCCTTAGAGCATTAGCTAAAAATGATTTTGAGAAAAATCTCTTTAAACTTATGAATAATGCAGTCTTTGGTAAAACCATGGAAAACGTTCGAAAATATAGTAATATGAAATTGGTAACGAAATGGTTGGGCCGATATGTATATAGTCCCGAACATTATAGTATAATGAAAATAGATTAATTAATATGAAAATATTGTAATTATGCAAAATAAAAGAATTTTTATAACGTTTTAAAAACGGGTTTATTTTAAAAATCCGTTATTATAAACCCATTTTCAGCGCACATCGGTCTCGACGTATGATAAAAGATGTCTCATTTGCTTCCAGAGTGGTTAGGTTTGAACATCCGGCTTTTGTTATATTTTATGCAGATAAAGCTTTTCAAGTTGGTAATTGTTTAACGACTCAACTCAAAATGTGGTATGTTCTTGGTACCTACTTTTTTATAAACTTAGAAACGATTAATGTAAATATAAAAAAATTTTAAATAAAAGAATGTTTACAAAGTGCTTAAATCGATGTTTCACTTTAAAACCTCAATATAATAAGCTCATTTACAAATCTGATATTTTGCAAAATATTTAAAAACTGTTCCGGGAATAAAATTACCCACATGATGTTTCTCATTCTCAATTCAGGTAGTTCGTTTCATCTCTAGAAGACAACAATAAATACGCCTAAACGAAATAAACTAACGTGAAATAATCGTAAAAATTTTAAAAATTGGAAAGGTTTCTCGCAAAAAGTTCTTCTTGAGACAAACATTCATTAAGATAAACAATGACATGACACATAAGCTAACTCAATTGACATATTATCAAAAATATTGCAGAAATTTTACCGGCAATGTGATTCAGCTTTTTTTACGTTTTTCATACAATCTGCTTTTGTTTGCATTCGCAACTTCCTACCATTCTACTCATATAATTAGAGATCATTGATCTCCTATTCTTACACACGCTCGCAATACCAAACCGGCTGCAATTTTGTGATATTATGCAAATTTAATTGGGTGAATCAGCAGCACATAAAAGGTGAATGCGTAATTGCATACAAAGATGTGACGCGCTGTTCTAGTTTTACGCTACTGAATCAGGTTTAATAGAAACTACAGCCACTTACTGAAGCAGCGAGAGTGAAAACGTTTTGTTTTGATGGCTTTTGCATATTGTGCAGTGTTATTAACCTTATAAGACAAGTCCTAAGCAAAGCCTCGGGTAAACGGCTGAGGGGCCAGGGGCACTAGCCCAGCAACCCAACTCTAGAGCTTTCATGACGTCACCACCCACAACTATGCTCGTCTACGTCTACGAAGAGCTTTTTATACAGACTTTTGAGAATGTAGACCCCCCTTTAAAAATACATGTGATTTTGGCGCAGAACCGGCATAGCTATACTACTTAAGCCATATAGCTAGCTCCCTCAGGAGCTCAATCCACCAAGCAAGTGGCTTCTCACCCTACCGAACACTCTTCGGTCAGCAGATGATTGAACCATGCGAGCTCCTATCACATCCTGAGGAGCCTTGGAACTCGTAATGAGCCTTTAAGAGTAGATGCTGAAGACAAATTAAGATTGATCCGTGTGAGAATGCAGGAGAACTTGAAATACGCGTTTGAACAGGGTTCAAAAGCTTATAATCTTAGAACGAAGCCTGTAAGTTTCAAAGTGGGTCAAGAAGTGTAAAGACGGAATTTTGCCAAAAGCAATTTCCAGCAGCAGACCAGTTCTAAATTAGAACGTAAATTTGTGAAGTGTCAGGTTAAGTTAAAGCAAGGAAACTCCTTATATGAGCTTGAAGATCTGCAGGGAAGAACGTTAGGAGTATATCACGCCGAGGACATCAGGCCATGATGTCTATATTCTCTGGGACGTTATCTGTCTATAGTAAATTTCAATTTTAGTAGCCTTAATAAGGCGTCCAGCCAGCTTAACTGGTAAACTACTGGATGCCAATGTGCCGCTTAGGACATTCTCAGTCTAGGGGTCGGCATACCTTCTGGATAATAGAGACGTTTTACCCCAATCCCTCGCCTGCTAACACGTCAGAACCCCTCCTACATGGTACCCTACGGCAGATAGATTGCCGTAAGAATTCCACTTGCCTAAAGTCTTTGTAAATTTAAGAAAGAAAATCGGTCATGTCACTACATCAACGACGCCTTGGAGACACATCTTTGAAGAAGCATCGGTCGGAGACCAGAGTGAGATATTAGGGCTGGGGAAGCTTTGCGATCAGTTGATTAGGTTACTGACCGCGTGATTCCCTCGGCTCATCTCGGCGAAGGAAGGCAGAGGGGTGCGGGCCGACTGGATTTTTTAGGTTACCAGCTTGTCGGTGCACCTCTGGTTTCCAGCATAGAGAATGATGTCGAAGTCTGATCAAAGACTGACGGGACTTCAGGGATGTGACTCCGATTCGTCGCACTTCAAGTACGTCGAAATGCCCTGGACAATCCTCCTGGTTCGTCTGGCAGTACTGACAAAATGCTTTCATGGGTCGTGGGTCGAGACACACATTCGGCGCCCGCAGCGATGAGGCCTATGTTTTAAGATTGGCTAGCTCAGTCGACCAATTTTTCAGCGTCGTGTGGACCACAGGTGGTCTAGACTACCCTGTCCTGTTATGGTCGAAGCATATTGCATACGGCAGTATACTACCCTGAGGCTAGCTGCGTCATGTATGCGCGGACTGCTTTCTGTATGCACGGAGTGTCTGTACGCACCGAACGCCACCTAATTGACAGGGCAGCGCTTCGATATAGGACGAGTTTGAAGAAAAAAAGAAAAAGAGTCTGATAAAAAATACAGCAGAGAGGGTAGTCGAAAAAGGTCAAATTCGAATCTAAAAATATCGCGAAAAGAAGAACACAAGAAAGAACAAAAATCCTCATAGTGGATACATTAAGTGGAAGACAGTAGAACATCTATACGTCGCGAGGAATACATCACACATTGAGTTGAAATTTTCATACGATATCTAATGTGGAAGCGCAGGAACAAGTATCTGCAAATTTAACACATTTTTCTTATAATCCGATATTTTCTTGAGAAATAGTGCCGTATTGCATGCTTTTGAATATTTAAAATCGGCAACAATGTGTTAATTCTTTATAGCATCGTAGGAGTCTTTAAAATAGATAGCTAATTCCAAGGCATTATAAATTCACCAGAGAATTTGTAAGGCAAACAACAGCACTAAAGATTTGATTTGCACACCGGAGAATATTGAAAAAATAAAAACATTCCAGTAATCTACAAACGGCAGAGTTTGAAATATTGCATTACTTCTCTGTGAAGACTTTGTGGAACAAGAGGAGCATAATGCAGATGTGATTTTCTGAAGCAGTGGGAGTATTACAGCAAGACTGAAATTATTAAAGAACAAGTTTTCGATTCGTCGTAAACTCCTTTGTGTCGGGGGCGAGTTAATTTTGTTAAAGAAAGTAATGCAGAGAGACTTACACGATTTCTCTAGACTAACTGATGGTAAAAATCCCATTCATTCATTCATGAGAAGTGTCATTTTAACTAGATTACCTGGTGCTGGTACTATTGCTTTGTCACAGAAGTTTTTCTTTCACCGCAGAAATGCGGTGTGAACAAGGATATAGACATTGGTGTTTAATTTATCGAGAACCAGAAAATTATGACAGTTGCTTACGAATGTCGAAGGAAGAGTATTTTCTTTCATAGCGATGCAAGAGTGATGATGTATACGATTTAATTTTACCAAAGTGGTGATATGTACTGCCAATAGAATCAAGATAAATTTTTATTAGCATACCTAGGGCTCACACAAATAACTAGAAACTCGGGCTTTTGGAATTATTTAGACTAGTGGGACCTAACCACACCACATAACAAAACATTTGTTTAGGCCGCTCGACTTAACTACGTACGGCCATCCGAAGTTAAAGGAACTTGTTCTATCAACTTAATAATATTCTATTAATCTTAAAACTTTCAAGCTAGAATCCGGCGGCATAGTGGAACCTCTCGGAGGTGCCTCGGCGAGGGATCCTCATCAATAAAATGTATGTAAGTTGCTGTCACGTAATTATTTTCTTAATCAGATCGTATTATTACATTGCTGGAATGATTAGATTTGAAATTTTACTAGTATGTACTCAATATAGATTTATTCGATTATTTTTCTCTCATAATATTTAAACGAATAAGCAAGATTTAAGTTTACTATTACATAGTCTAACTAACTTAATCGATTCTTATTATTACCTTTATTGATTCGATATAGATTTATCCTATTTTTTTTTTTTTTTTTGTATTCCAACACCTAAATATGAACTAAGTTGTTATTATATGATCTACTTACCTTAATCAGTTTTTTTTAATGTCATATTATTATTTAATTCTTGAATTAATATCAGTAGTGGTAGTACAATTATCTGGGTTAAGTTCGCCATCAGCTCATTCACTCAAGTGAGCTCAAGAGGTACCAACCAATAATAAATTATAACGGAATGACGAGCTGAACTGTCTTATATTTTTCTCCTTTCATTCCCCGGAGCCTTCTTAGTATGATGGTTGACTAGGTCCGCTACTACTCTCTTTTCAGGTTAACACAGGGACACTGCAAATACCCGGGCCTCAGTGTCGATTGGGTGGATGGGGCGACGGCAGCAGAAGGCAGAAGATCTGCACCTTCACATGGTTAATGGTAAGTAGTGTAAAGGTCCCCTCAGGACTGGATATGTTTGACGGCATTTGGTTTATCAGGCCCGAATTTTTTTGTATATGGCTGGTGGCAGCGGCATGTTTTCGTGGAACATCCCCACACTCTTCGCCAATAACCGAGGCGAGCTAGCGTGCCGCCTTGCAGTCAACGCTGTCCACCGAGTGATCTGTCAGCTCATACTGGTAGTCTGGACTTCACGTCCGATCTATGTCACTCTACCTACTACCATACTACCATATTAAATAATATTTTCAAATTCTATAGATCACAGTCTTTCACCATCAGCTAATTCCGTACCATTAGCTCCAAGCTGCATCATTTTAACCAATGTTAGATACATGGCGCGCGACTTAAGTTTACTCGGAAATCTTTTAGGAAAAAAAAATATAAAAACTCAATTAGACTTTAAAAAACTTTATTAGAAAGAAAGCGACTTGTTTAATACACCGATTACAACTGAACTCTGACTTAAGTTCATTTTACCTTTTCATTATGCCTCGTGTGCTGACGAGGCATTTACAATCTGTTTTTTATTGAAATTCGATTTATGTCGATACGTTTTTACTTGTTTGTTAAAATGTGATTTTTTTCTATGGAATTAGTCTGACAATTTTTAATGAAATGATGAAAATGCAATTTTGGCGATAAAGAGTTTTATGCTTATTAATTTGAAATAAACGAAGAATAAATATTTTAGGTGAGGAATGATGTATGAATAAATGTAAAGGTGAGTATGTGTAGCATGCGTAACTCCTCCCCCCTAGGTGTGAAGCGTCGGTCAAAGGTATCTTATGTTTTGATGTACTTTTTCCAGGGATTTTTGCGGATTACTGCATATAGTGCTATTGTGCGAAGTGGGTGGGCGTGTAGAAAATCGATTGTATATGAGGTAAGTTGTCATTATCAGGATGATGGAACCTAGGATTGAGATTGTTCCCAGCGTATAGTAGTCTCTTTGAACTGTCTATATTTCGAGAAGTTCGATTGCTTTTTTATTTTCGATGTGGAAGGGTTTGAGCTTCTGTAGTTTAAGATCTTCTATGGTTGATGAAAAATTGATTCGGTTAAATACGATTGGGTAGATGTGGATGTCATCCCAGTAAGTGTTGATGCTGTCCTGGTGTATGATGTTGTTAATTTCTACTGAGCAGTTTTCGAAATGGATCAGCTGTGTGCCTTCGATTTGTGGGTGACTAAATTCGCATGAAGATTTTATAGGAGTTTCCGGAATGTTGGTCAGGAGGATGTAATTTGGTTCAGGTGAGATATCTCCGACGTTTGTATCTGCTCGGTGAGCTTGCACTCTGCTGGTTTGTTTTGTATGAGCCGGCCGATGCATGTGGAGGTGTTTGTCGTCTCTTGGTACGCTGATTCCTTACAGTAATAAACGCCTTCTATTCTATTGCATGCTTCGTCAAAATATTGAATACTTTTTGGGTTTTGGATTAAATAGTGTTTTGTGGATATAATTTTTGTATCATTTACTGGCAAAGGGATAATGTGGAGCATGGAATACGTTTCCTGGGATAATATTAGTATTTGCACATTGAAAATTAAATTAGCATCCGAATAATAAACCTGCAAACCTAGTAGTTCGTAAACATGTTCATTGGATTTAATTTCGATTGATTGATTTTTAAAATTTTGATAAATTTCGGTAATTTCACTTGGACTCAGAATTTGTTTAGAAATTATGTTTAATCGGGCAAGTACTATAGCTTCTGCTAAATTTGTTAAATGATTGTTTAATATATCGATGTTATAGTTAATTTGGTTAAGGTACTGGCTGTGCTTTATTATATCTTTACCGGTAGTGTTTTTATTATCAACTATTTTTTGATAGTGGTTCAAATATTTCTCTATCGATGCTTGCTATGTATTAATGTGAGTTGTTACATTCTCAAAACGTTCTATCATTCGATTATTTATTACTGTTTGCCTGTTTACCTGATTCTTGATTTCGGATTGGTTTGAAGTTAAGTTTTCAATTTCCTTATTTAAGCGTTTCGTATCTCTATGGCCCATATTTCCTGTAATACTTTTGATTACGGTACCTAGACCGTTGATTAAGCCTCTTCTATTCCTAATATTGGGTTTTAGTGTATCTAATTTATGTTGTAAGTCTAATAATTTTAAATTAGTTATTTTGAAAGAGTCTGTAAGCTCGTCAAAGTCATTAAAAGTCTTCAGTGATTCGGTTATCTTGTTGATCGTCTGTTCATAGTTATCAAGTCTGACTATGTGTAGTAGGTTGTTATGTTTTGCTATCGTTCTTGTTGTCCCCAGTCTCATAGCTAGTATTTTATGTCCCGTCAGGTCCTGTATTTCCAGTTTCTGCCCTGTCACGTTCGTCAATCTGAAACTTACGTTTAATTTTTAATTTACTTTTATGTAGTTTTTTATTGCCTTCAGTGATAATAGAATTTTTATTGTTCTTTTTTATTCTATGCTTAGTAAACCTACGTGTAAACTTATTACGTCTGCATTCTTTTCTATGTACTACATCGCCCATTATTAGATTTTGGTGTTCGTTTCGTCCTTTATTTAATTTATCAATATATTTTTCTACTTTTCCTTCAACTTGGGCCTTCACCTCTGGATATATTTTGTCTTGGAATTCGTTTAACTTACGTAAATATTCATATGTACTATTATAGTTTAAATTTTTATTAAATTTATAAGTCCTACCATAGAATAATTCATATGGAGTGTGTTTTGTTGTAGAATGTATGGCATTATTATACGTTATGATTGTTTCGTTTACAATTTCTTCGTGATCCTTTTGTCTTTGCTTATCATAAATAATTCTATAGATTTCCGTTAGAGTGGAATGCATTCTTTCAATGGGGGCATTACTACTTGTTTGTTGAAAACATGTAATGTGGTGAACTATGTTATATTGTTTACAAAAGTCCTGGAATATACTAGAAATAAACTCTGAGCCTTGATCGGAAATGAGTTTCTTTGGGATACCGTGAAAGCTAATAAAATGCTTGAGCGATTTAATCATTGTTAAACTATTCCTGGCTAGGTCCGTGTAGGCCGCTGCAAATTTTGAAAATTTGTCTATAACCGTTAGAATCTGATTGTGATTGATGCTATAGATATCTATGTGCAAGACATCTAGGGGTCTCTCGGGTGTTTCAGGGATCTCGAATTTTAATTTTGATGGGTTTCGATCGTATTTCATTTGATGACATGTTTAACAATTATTAATGATTTTAGTGATTTTTTCCTTCATAAGGGGAAAGTAATTTTCTCGTTTTAGGTGTAAGAGTGTCTCACTTATTCCTCTATGATTACTCTTGGTATGATAGTCAGTTATAAGTTTGTCTTGTTCGTCATCGTTGATTATATCCTTTAATAACTCTGTACAGCGAATTAATTTGAAGGTTTGACACATAGAAAAATGTTTGGAGTAAACGCTCTGGATTACTTTGAATGTATCATCATCAGTATATACGGCAATTAGTTTATTTGGAGGTAGATATTTTTTGAAAATGCTTGTCATATTTTCTTCTGTAAATTCGGGTAGTCTAACTGTTCGTCGTTGTTTATTTTTAAATGGGACTTGAAGTGTAATGGGAGGTCTTTTATTTGATTTTTCAATTATTAATTGAATATTGTACTCATTCAGCGGTCTTTCTGATATAGGTAATCCATCGTTTTGGTCTTCTTCTGCTGAATGCATGGTAGAGCCACTAGTGTTTTGCATGGAGGTACTGGGTCCTGCTTCGTTAACATTGATTTCTTCATTTTTGTCGTCTGTCTGAATCTTAAGGCGACTTCGTGCATCAGCATTTGAATTTTGAATGCCTTTCTTGTATACGATTTGGTAATCAAATTCTTCTAATTTCAAACACCAACGTACAAGTCTGGAATTGGGCTCTTTAAGATTCATTAGCCATAACAATGGCTTGTGATCAGTAACGATTGTGAATCTGTATCCAAAGAGATAGGGGCGGAAATATTTGGTGGCCCAAACTATGGCCAACAATTCCTTCTTAATAGTGGAATAATTTGTTTCCGAAGTGGTCAGTGTTCTGCTCGCGTAGCAGACAATGGTCCCCTGAGATAAAACAGCACGTATTGTGAAATTACTAGCGTCTGTTGTGAGTACAAATGGTTTGGAAAAATCCGGATACTGAAGTATTGGATCATTGATAAGAAGGTCTTTGCAGTCTTCAAAGTTTTAACATAACATTCGTTCAGCTCAATCTTCGTTCCTTTCTTCAGGCATGCCGTCAGGGGCTTTGTTAATTTCGCGAAGTCTTTGATAAACTTTCGATAGTAGCCTAGAAGGCCTAGAAAGGATTTTATTTCCTTAGGTGTTCGGGGAACTGGGAATTCCTTGATAGCTTTTATTTTGTCTGGGTTTGGCTTTACCGCATCTGTGGTTACAATGTGTCCCAGAAAAGCTATTTCTTTACGCAGAAATTCCAATTTGTCTAATTGGATTTTTAAATTGGCTTTTTGTAACCTATGAAACGCTTTTCTTAGACTCTCACAGTGTTCTTGTAATGAAGTGGAGAAGATAATAATATCATCTAGACATATTTTCCCTATAAGATCTTTCAAGACGTTATCCATTATTCGCTGGAGAGTTGCGGGTGCACTTTTGAGACCGAAGGGCATTCTGATGTATTCATAATGTCCTCCTTCGACAGTGAATGCAGTCTTTTTGACGTCCTCAGAGTTCATCTCAATTTGATGGAACCCACTCGCAAGATCTATTGTGGAGAAGTACATGCATTTTCCTAATTTGTCTAGAATTTCATCTATATTAGGCAATGGATGTTTATCGCTTATCGTCTTCTCGTTTAACTTGCGGTAGTCTATGACTAGCCACCATTTATATTTTCCGCTGGCGTCTTTTTTCTTAGGGACGATCCAGACTGGGGAGCTCCAAAGGAGAGTAGCTGGGTTGAATGATACCCTGTCTCAGCATATCACTTATTTGTCGTTGGACTTCTTCTTTGTGTATATGGGGATATCTATTTGATTTCACGTAGATCGGGCTATCATCAAAAGTTGAGATATGGTGTTTTATTTGATTCGTGAAAATGAGGTTTTGACCCTCATTAAAGAAAATGTCCTCATAATCGCGACATATTTTAAGGATTGCTTTTTTCTCTTCGTTGTTCAGATGTGATATACGGATCGAATCTGTGATTTCCTTAGGGGATATATTTGCATTCATTTCATATTCGATATTGAATGTATTAACTTCTGCGTAATCATTTGGCAGAAAGGTCCTAACTTTTAGTGGTTGTTCTTGACTGGATTGGTTTGTAACTTCCACAACGCTGTACCAGTCTTTGGAGTGGTATATACCTTCAGAGATATGAAGTTGAGGAGCAATCTCAAGAGCTTTAATATATTTATCGCCATTCTGTACGTCTACTGGGAGTTTAACGATAAATTTAGAATTTGCTGGAATTGAATATTTTTCAGACATAAAATTTGGTTTAAAGTATTTGGGAATCGTAGAATTTTTTGTGATTAGTTCTTGATTTACTAAATCAACCTTGGCTCCAAGTGCGGTGAGGATATCTAATCCTAGTAATCCGTCGAAATATCCATGAAACTTAAAGACTAAGAATTTCATTTTACCTAATTGTTTGAATTCTCGAAACGTTGGAAGAATTGTGTTTTTATTTTATATATGTTTGTTAAGAATAGTGCTGATAATAGTGGGTTTAGTTTCTAACAGGTCTTGTGGTTCTCTGTATTCGGGGTTTATAAATGCTGACGAAGCTCCAGTGTCGATTAAAAATTTTAAAGGTCGACCGAAGGGAGATGAAATGTGAATGTAAGAGAGTGTGTAGCCATGGGTATTTATGGCTAAGTAACCGATGGGTTCGTTGAGGCAGGTATATAAAAATTTGAATCGTTTAATTCGAGGTTTTGGCGATTACTATCATATATATGGTTCATTTTTTGTGTTGGGTCATTATTACTATTGTTATTATAATATCTATCTAAATTTGTTTGGTAAAAATCATTTGTATAAACATGATTGTTTTCAGAACTAGTTTGGGGGTCCAATTCACAAAAATTAAAAAGTTCTTTACTAGTAAAATTTGGTTGTCTATTGAAATTAGCAAATTATTTGTGTTAGGTTTGGAAGCCTGGTAACGAGTTTGTTGTTTAAGATGAGTATTCCCGGTACTGGTATCCATCGGCTCTGGTTTGGGGAGATTTGGGCGATTGAATGCATTTGATATCAAGGGCCTGGATTGTTGATTAGTTTGCATAGGTTGTCGGAAATTGAGTGGTTGCCTATGTTGGGGGTTATTATACACAAATGGTTGTCTGAATGTTTGATGAGGGTGGTTAAAATGTTGCGGTACTTGGAATGACCGTTGTTGTATAGGAGGAAAATTAACTTGTTGCCTTACCGGTGATTGGGGAAATTTAGAGATTCTTTGTCTGTGGTTGTAATTTACTTGATCTAGTTTAGAATAAGAAATATTTTGTTCTTTAATACAGTAGGCGAATGCAACTGGTAGGGATTCAGGTTGCATCGCACGGATGGTGGAGCCTAAGGGTTCTCTTAATCCAAATAAAAATATATTTAAACACATTCCCGAAAACAAATCCTTTTTTGCTTGTATTACATTTGAGTCTTTTTCATGTATCTGCATATGGTTATACATAGCTGCTTGAATTTCAATAATTTCACTGTAAAACTTTTCCACAGATTTATTGGCTTGTTTGACATTATGCAAATCTCTGATAAGTGAAGTTTCATTCCTCTTATCTGAATAATGAAGAATAAGATTGGATTTTATTTGTTCCCATTCTAATGGAGTCCCATACATATTCAAGACCTCATTAGCTTCATCTTCTATCTTATTCCTAATGGCACAAAGAAGAATTTTTCCGTAGAGAGAACCATCAACTGCAGCCACTAAGGATAAGATCTCTTCAACGTTATTAATGAACTCGTGTAATAGTCTGGGGTTTCCATTAAATTTTGGCAAATCCTTTACAGCATCGGGGATTCGGAGGAAATTAAAAACTTGTATCGCTGCATTAGCATTTGTTGCTGTAGAAGTTTGGAAAGCATTAGAACCTTGAGCATTTATTCTTAAATTTGGGTCTATTATTGCGTTACTTGTATTTCCTAATACGGGTAATTGAAGAGGATTGAAAACTTGTGTATTTATATTTTGATCTGTTCCCATGTTTGGATTTTCTTGTATTATGGGATTAAAATTATTTATATTAATTACGTTCGCGTTTTCACAGTTTGCACTTATATTTGAAACACTATTTGATTCTTCCTCGACACTATAGTTATTTTCCGCGTTAAATTCTATTTTTCCTGTATCACTATTAATATTATCTAAGCAACTGTTGTAATCCTGCTGGCCGTGCTTTCCGTAAGGAGAAGAGCCTGTCAGGATGAGTTGGTTCTGGAAAGAAATATATATTTCAAGAGAACAGGAAAAATCACTTACACTTCTATTATTTTTTATTTCGATTTCGCTTTCGTTATAATTAATTCGTTTATTATTTATTAATTATTTTATTCTTTTCTTTTTAGAACAAATCCTAATTACTTATCCGTTTACAAATTTTAAAATTCCGGACAAAAAGTATACGCGAACCGACTCGTACAAGAATATATTTCCAACTCAACTTTATTCGATTTGATTTTTAAAAGGACGCTCGCGTTATCAGCAAAAAAAAAGGAGCACTTGTATATGCTCAAGAAATATGATGCCGAGCTCGTGTATACATAAGTGAAGACGAGCTCGGTCAATAAAAATAAGAAATTTATGTTGACGTTTGCAAGAACGTTGCAAGAAGATATTACTACGCACTTGTGCTCGTTGAAATTTTGCAAGGCATTAAAGGAAGAAAAGTCGAGAGTCTGAAAGAAGAGCGAATTTTCGATAAAAGTTTTTGTGTCGGTTCACGTTTACAATAATTTTACAAAATTTGTAGCTAGAAAAAGGAGTAAAACGGATATCATGTATATAATGGCGACATATCCTAAATACAAACGTTATTGTAATTAATTAACCTACCTTAGGTAACATTATTCAGAGTATAAATGTATTAATTAACTTGTCTTAAGTGACATTATTCAAGATAAAATGTTTCGTCCTAATATTATGTAAGGTTATACGTTTTTTACCTATAAAAAATGATTAAAAACGAAAGAAAAAAGGTTTTTGTTTTTGTAAATATTTAGTAAATTACTATGTGATTAAATCTATAAAAAATTTTTTGGTTTTAATAAATTTCTTTTTTTTTCTTTTTTTTTCACATTACACATTTTACACATTTTTATTTTAACATATAATTAATAATTGATTGATATCGAAAAAGCTTTTTTTCTAGTAGATTAGGTCTATTGAACAAATCGATTAACTGTATTAAAAATACATATTTTTTTCCACTTTTACAGGGGTTTTTTTTTTGTTTGTTTTTTCACATTTTCTGTTGTTTTATTATTATGTATTACCCTATTTTATTTTATAGTTAACACGAATGGCTTGAGCTTTACATTTTGAATATCATTTGGACATTCACTCAAGTCTTCATTTGATTTTTCAACATTTGCATTTCCAACATCAATATTTCCTGAATTTTCCTGTTTGCTTGTTGGTTTACGTCTCTTATAAAATTTAAAGGCAATATAAAATGTTATTAAAAGAATAATAATGTAAGTAACGGAATAATGATGGTCATCATGAGAGTCTATTTGAAGCAAACTTTTACTTTCTTGTTCCTTCTGGTATTGTATCTTTTCTGATAAGCTAGTCAGATCATTCTGAGAAGAGTATTTAACTAATCCTACTTTGTTATAATTAATACTTGTAGCTGTTGGCATAGCAACACTATTTACAATATTGTTTATGATTTTCGTTAAATTAACGGATGGTATGTAATGATTTTTTAATTGGGTTTCCTTGACATCGTATCCTGATATCGTTAAATCAGGTGTGCGCAAGTAGCAGTTCCCGGATAACTCGACTATGCCTACGGCAGTTATGGTTTGTGGCATAATACTGTCATGGCATATGTAATCGGCCGTAAAGGTCTGAAGTGTTGAAAAGAGCCATTTATTTGTTTGGGATAATTGTATCCAAATGGTATCGTGATTGAATTGTTTTAGGTTGCACGAAGGCAAGATTTGTTTTCCTCTCCGTAAAAGGTTTATTTCGCAAATTCTTATTTATGACGAATATTGGGTGGTTTATTCGGCACAGAAATATGTTATGGTCTTCAGTGACACAGTTAGCGAATTCCCTATGAGACATATCGTAATAGTGTTGTTTATTATAATCTATTACGAGATATTCCATACTTGGTTGAATAAACACCAGGTGTTCTTCATGTGGAGTTGGTAAGGGAATAACTTTAAATAGCTGGTAGTTTTCCTTCTTGGGTAGAGGTATACGTAGTTCGTATATAATTTTGGAGTTAAGAACTGATGTACTTACATGACTTATGCGATATAGCGCCACTAAGTTATTGTCCTTGATGTTCGCAGGAAGTTTGATATCATTTGCGAAACTTTTGCGGATAGTAACTAACGTGTCTTCCAATTGATTAGGAGTAATAATCGCTGGATGGAATTTGCCGTGTCGGACATCCGTTACCAGATCTACGGTCGTATTAGAAATACTTTGATAACGCATTAAAGTGAGTGTTATCAAAGAAATGAGGGATTCAAACTCAGAGATAATTTGCTGAGTATAGCTTCCAATAGTTAGATTGTTAATCAAATCCCGAAACTGTGAGAGCTTATAATCCAGAGCCTTGACCTGGGTATTGAAAGCACTTTGGGATTTATTGAATATGTTAACCGTTGTTTCTACTATCAGTGTTTGATTTTTTATTATGCTTAACAAATGATTTTCGTTGTGTCGCAGTTTCTCAATTTGACCATCTTGGTATTTTGCGTCTTCCGAATTCAATGTTCCGAAAAGAGTCTTGCTAACCATCCCTACGGCATCAAATAATGCTCGTTTAGTACGTGACCCGTGTGATAAAAGTTTCAGTTTTTCCTTTACATCGTGCATGATGTAATTTATTTCCATTATTATGCTATTACATATTGTTGAGAAGTTTGGATTTTCACTTACGCGTTCACAGAAGTGGTTTGTGGCTTTCACATACAAGGACACCTTACTGACTGCGTCCTCTAGGTACTTTATATCGTAGAAAGCAATTACTTTCCATTCGCTGGCGTACATCTCCACTTTTCCCAGTTCCTCAAAGTATATACCAGGGTTATCGTTTACCATGGTGATGTTAATTCCATTTCCGTAAATAGGAATTATATAAATCATGCAAGTTATGAGAATTCCGAAAGAATTCATTGTCTGAAAAGGGAGCAGGTACATAAATTAGTTCAATTAATATCGTATCTCTCGACAATCGTGTTGCGAAGTTATATATAGAAAGAATAAATGATAGTTTTATATTTTAGTCTTTCTTGAGATGTAATTCAAGGGAAAAGAGTTATACTGTGAATGTTGGGCATCATATATTAAACTTTACTGAAGAGAGAAGATTTTTTTGTAAATAAAGAAATGTGAATGTTGGTTTATGATTAAGTCGTGAGCACAATGGAGGAATATTGTTTTCTCATTTTCTTCTCTTACTCTGTGAAGAGTTTTAAATCGTTGTTGTTTATTGTTTTTTCCTTTGCCTTCACTTTCACTACAGAGTTTTCGTTGGATAGCACTTTTATAATTTCATATGGGCCTTCCCATAAGGGTGAGAATTTATCCTTTCGTACATGGTTTTTGATAAGGACTTTATCTCCTACGTTAAACAATTTTGGACAGGCGTTTTTATCGTAGTAAGCTTTGGAACGGTGTTTGCATTTGTTTATTGTCTGTCGTGCTAACTGATATCCGTGTTGCAACCGCGCTTTCAGTTCATTCGCGTAGTTGTCGTAGTTATATGACAGTTGTGGTTTCTGTCCGAAGGAGCTAGGTATATTGGGAGCAAATCCATATAATAATTCATATGGTGTGTAGTTGGTACTAGAGTGCGGTGTAGTATTGTTCACGAATGTTGCGTATGGTATCCAACTGTCCCAGGAGAGAGAATCTTTATTTACGTAGTGACGTAGGTATTCGGCAAGTGTCCGATGGCTTCATTCTAAAGCGCCGTTCGTTTGCGGATGATAGGGTGCGGTGTTAACCTTCTTTATTTTCATTAATTTGCACACTTCTTTGAATAAGTTGCTTAAAAAATTTGTGCCCTGGTCAATAAGAATTGATTCAGGGATACCGTGGCGACACACTATACTTTCTACAAAGGCCCTTGCGACAGTAACGGCTTCCGCGTTAGCTAGGGGTAATGCCTCAGAAAACTTAGTAAGATCGTCTTGAAATGTCAATAAATATTTGTTTCCTTCATAGCTGACTGGTAATGGACCTACAATGTCCAGAGCTATTCGCTCGAAAGGCCTTGAACTTGTTCCAGTTATTTTCATTGGCGTTGGAGGATTTCTTTGAAGTTTATTCTTTTGGCAAGATTCGCACTTTCTTATGAAATCTTTTACATCTTTAAGTATAGAGGGCCAATAATATTTCAGTTTCAGTCTTTTAACTGTGCGGGATATTCCCTGATGACCTCCAAAGGGAGATATGTGATATTCGGTTATAATTTTTTCAATATCTGTGGGCTTATTTAGATAAATTCTCGAGTCTGTGAAGAGTTTGATTGTAATATTTGATGTTTTGAAGATCTCATTAAAATACGATTTTATTTCATTAAGAGAAGATTTATCGAAAAGTGGAGCCGATAGGCCGAAAAGAGTTATTCGAGTTTTGTTGCAGTATTCTGCAATTAGTTTTATAGCATCGTGCAGCTTGGTTTTCTCGTCTATAGTTCTCAATGGAAGCATGGTTTTGATTATCACGAAATTTGTGTCCGTGGCTTTGTGAAAGAAGAGGTTAAGCTCATTAATTTTTATTGTATCGAAGGGCACGATAAGTTTCCATAGATTGTTTTCCATATAGGAATCTACTAGTGATAGAATGAAGATTTCATATTTTAGCTCTCGGTCTTTGAAAATTGACTCACTACTCTCGACGATTTTAAGTTCTTCTGTTAATTTTGGGGTTTCTATAGGCATCTGCTCCTCAGGTTTTTCCCTGTTTTGACTTCGTGTCACTACTCCGACTGTATTGGATTCGTCAACTATACCCTTATCTTGTCCAGTAATTCTTCTTAGGGCATCTGCGTTCGCATTATATTTCCCCGGTTTGTAGACAATTACATAATTATACTCTTCTAGTAGGATTTTCCATCGCATGAGCCGCGAGGATGGTTCCTTGAGATTCATTAACCATTTGAGTGGCTTATGGTCAGTGACGATAGTAAATTTTCTCCCGTAAATGTACGGTCTAAATTGTTTCAAAGCGAACACGATTGCAAGAAGTTCCTTTTCGGTTGTAGTATATTTCATTTCCGCTGAGTTAAGTGTACGACTTGAATAATATATGGGCCGGTCTTCGCCTATTATACCCTGCGAGAGGACAGCGCCGATTGCAACATTACTTGCGTCGGTAGTTACGAGAAATTCTTTCTGAAAATCTGGGTACGCCAAGATAGGAGAATTTATTAATTTTGATTTAAGAGTTCTAAAGGAGTTATCACACAATCCATCCCACTTGAAAATTACATTTTTCTTTAAGAGTTTTGTGAGAGGTTTTGCGATGTCTGCAAAATTTTCAATAAAACGACGGTAGTACCCTGCAAATCCCAAAAATGATTTCACTTCTTTACATTTTTTGGAGTAGGAAAAGTTTTCACAACACTTATTTTACCTGGATCAGGACTTAGACCTTTTTCAGAGATTATGTGACCTAGGTACATTAGTTCCCTTTTTACGAATTTACATTTCTCTGGTTGAAGTTTAAGATTATGTTTTCTCAGGCGATTTAAAACATCTACTAACTTCGAGTTATGATCATCGAGGCTATGACCATAAATTACGATGTCGTCAACGTACACAAAGCACTTGCTTCCTTGCAATCCTATTAACACGTTACTCATTAAACGTTGGAACGTTGCGGGTGCATTTCTCAATCCAAAGGGCATTCTCTTGTATTCATAATGCCCAAATGAGGTGCTGAATGCAGTTTTTTCGCGATCACCTTCGCTAACAAGGATTTGATGAAACCCGTTGGCAAGATCGAGAGTGCTGAAGTACTTGGATTTGCCCAACTGATCCATATATGCATATATGCATCTCTAATAGTTAATTCATTAAGTTTGCGAAAGTCCACCACCACTCTCCATCGCTTATTACCGGTTGAATCTTCTTTCTTTGGGACGAGGAGCAGCGGTGAGTTCCAGGGACTCACACTTGGTCTAATGACATTATTACTCAGCATTTCATTCACTTGCTTGTATATTTCATCCCTATGCGCTTCAGGCAGTCGGTAGGGTCTGATATAAATAGGAGGCTTATTGACTTCTGTTAGAATGTTATGCTCAAAAGCATCAGTGTGTGAAACATAATCTCCTTCGAGATAAAAAAGGTCATTATAATGTTTATATATGTCTGTAATAGTTTGCTTTTCTTCCCTATTACAGTGGGTCAAGTTAATAAGCTTAGTTAAAGTTAATGCTTACTACTTTTTCACACCGTGCAGGTAGCCGTATTTGATTCAGATTTCCAGTTTCTGGGAATATTTCAATTTCACCAGCTACTTGCACTGTATTTCCAGACCTGAGATTGTCAATGTGGCGATTTAAAAGTTTTTGCTTTGATTTTTGATATGTTTGACTGGCGGAATCTTTAATAGGATTAGTTTCAATTACTAGAATATCTTGATCGTAATCTATTATCGCGTTATATTTTCGCAAAAAATCATTACCGATTATTCCATCGTATCTAAGACTTATATCTGGATTCAAAATATAAAAATTGTGTTTCAATTCGAGAGGTATATTATTGCTAGATAAATCTAGGGTAGCAAGTATTGTTCCTAGTGTTGTTATAGGTTCACCAAATATTGTGGAGATAGAGTTTGTAAGTTTGTGAGCCTTGTTTTCGTGAAGAGTTTGAGACTTCAGCAGGCTAACGTCTGCTCCAGTGTCTATTAGGAAAGTAGAGTATTTTTGTGAGGATGGTGTAAAAGCTATTCGTACACAAGCATTAGCTTCAGATTTCAAAAGTGAAATTGTTGTCTTTGTTATAATTTTATCATCTACGCATCTTGTGTACGGTAGACTTCGGCTGTGTGTGAGATTCGGGAAGGAGTGCCGATTTCTTCCTCCCGGCTGTTCCCGTTTCCCGACGATGAGTTGTCTTGTCTACCATTTAATCTATTTTTCCGACCCTTTTTAGGTACGTTACTTACTCTCGTGGGTACATAGTGTAATTTGTGTGGCGGGTTATTGCTGTTGGATGGTGCACGGTGACCTCCTGATTGAGGGGGAGCTGAGTTAAAGTTTGCTCGAGAAAAGCGACTGTTGTTGTATTGTCTCAATCTGCAGTCGTTAATGTGGTGACTGGCCTTTTTACAGTAGGCACAAGTCAGATAGTTAACTTCTCGCTTTGCAGTTCGAGGAGGAAAGTTTGGAATGGTATTGTTCTTAAAACAACTATCACGAGAGTGTCCTTCTCGGTTGCAAATATTGCAGAAAGTGTTTCTTATAGACGGGTTTTTGGAAACGTATGTAGGGTTAGGAAAACTTCGTTCCAGACGCGTTGCTTGTCCAGTAGCATAATTAATGGATTTTTTTAAATCTTCTTCACAGCGTGCTTTCACCAGGATCTTTAAGCTGTGGTTTCTCAAACCATCTTCAAATGTTTGCGTTGCTAGTTTCGTATTTTCTTTCATTAGATACTCTCGCACGTTAACGTCGGTTACTTCGGAATAAGTTGCAGAGTTCAAAGAGGATAGAGCTAACAGTATTCTATCTCCAAACTCTCTAATACTTTCTCTACCGTTCTGTTTAATGGAGATTAGGTCGTTTTGTGCACTCGCTCGAGACCTTTCTTCTTTAAAATGGGATTTTAAATCTTGAGCTAAACTATTCCAGCTTGTATAGGATGTGTACTGGACAACTTCAAAGGCTGGTCCTCTCAGCTTGGTTTTAACGATGTCCAGAAAGAGTTGCTGCTGAGGCGCAGTCTGAGTGGAAGAAAATAACAAATTACCACAGGCTAGGAACTTATCCAAATCCTGTGAGGAGCCGTCAAATTCTGGCACCAACCTATATACATCAATAAGGCTAATCTCAGCTTGAGATACGCCATTATTGGGAGGCTGTTGGGGATTGTCGTTGTCTGGCATTTCCGTTGAGAGGTCAAAAGGTAACTCTCGGATAAGCTCAAGTACACCAGCTCGACTACGAGTGATAATTTTGTACACGAATTAGATCAACGTTCGTTTCACTAATTAAAATAAAGTAAGTTCACCGGCACTGATTAAGAGAAATGAGATCAAATCAATCATAAGTTTTGTCGTACCGTTCGCAAAGAGTAACTAAACTTGAAAGCCGACTATACGTTTACCAATCAAACACTAATAACCATGTCGTGCGATGTAAATAATTAAAAGGAATGAAAGTGGAACATATTTTTGAAAATATCAAGGGATTTCGCTTATTAATTAACTCTTCTGAGTTTTGCGGCACTTCCAAATGTTATTTAAACAAAATTTCAGATAAAAGAACGCAGAGAGAGAGACAAGGAAAATGATTCAAATCAAAACAAATTTCGTTACAATTACAACACATTAATATTCATCACTTTTCATGATAAAAGCGCTTATTTGTTTTTTCTTTTATGTAAGAAGAGATTTTTTTCGAAACAGTCAAACAAGCAGAAACTTTCAAGATTTAGTTGTTTAAAAACAATGAGCAGGAGAAAAAAAATAATTTTCACTCACTTTAGTGATATAAATAACGATGATGATAATTTGCAATCCCAAATTCTATCACCATCCCACCGCTGCCACCAGTGTTGTAATCCTGCTGGCCGTGCTTTCCGTAAGGAGAAGAGCCAGTCAGGAGGAGTTGGTTCTGGAAAGAAATATATATTTCAAGACAAAAGGAAAAATCACTTTCACTTCTATTATTTTTTATTTCGATTTCGCTTTCGATATAATTAATTCGTTTATTATTTATTAATTATTTTATTCTTTTCTTTTTAGAACAAATCCTAGTTACTTACCCGTTTACAAATTTTAATATTCCGGACAAAAAGTATACGCGAACCGACTCGTACAAGAATATATTTCCAACTCAACTTTATTCGATTTGATTTTTAAAAGGTGGCCTCTCAGACGCTCGCGTTATCAGCTAAAAAAAAGGGGCACTTGTATATGCTCAAGAAATATGATGCCGAGCTCGTGTATACATAAGTGAAGACGAGCTCGGTCAATAAAAATAAGAAATTTATGTTGACGTTTGCAAGAACGTTGCAAGAAGATATTACTAGGCACTTGTGCTCGTTGAAATTTTACAAGGCATTTTTGAAAAGAAATTTGATGCAATAATAATTTATTTGATGCGCTCATGTAAATGAGTGCATGAAATTAGGAATTTTCGTGAAGTGCCACGTGAATTATGGTGACATTGCGATAACTGCGGTGTCATCATAACAATACCCCCTTCTACTACTTACCACACCTTGCAGTGCTAAAAGAAAGCACCACTACAAAGCTTCGAGTTGTGTTTAATGCATCAGCACGTACTTCAAACGGCAAATCATTAAACGACCATCTACTAGTTGGACCTACAATCCAACCAACGCTTTGGACCATTCTATTAAGATGGCGTCTATACAAGTTTGCATTTACCGCAGACATAGAAAAAATGTATAGAATGATCCAAATGACACCAAAACATCAACATTTCCAAAGAATAGTCTGGAGAGACAGTCCAAATGAAAACTTAAAAGACTATGTCTTGACCACGGTCACATTTGAGACTACACCGACACCATATCTGGCCATCAAAACACTACAGCAATTAGCAAAGGATGAAGCAAGTATCTATCCTCTTGCAGCAAGAAGTATAATGCGAGAATTTTATGTGGACGATTTGGTCTCAGGAACTCATAGTTTGAACGAAGCACTACAATTACAAAACGAACTTATTGAAGCGTTAGCCACAGGTACTTTTAACCTTTGTAAATGGACTGCTAACCATCATGAACTATTTAGGAATATACCATTAGAACACCGAGAGTTAAAAACAAATTTAGAATTCTCAGAACATGAGTCGATCAAAAGTCTCGGTATTCATTGGTATCCAACAACTGACTCTTTCTCCTTCAGAGTCAAAGTTCCTGGGCCAAAAACCACATATACAAAGCGAATAATTTTGTCTGAGGTCTCATGGCTTTTTGACCCATTGGGATGGTTAGCACCTTGTCTAATTACAGCTAAACTTCTCATTCAGACACTTTGGCTCTCAAAATGCGATTGGGTTGATTCGGTACCCTTAGAAATATCAACACAATGGAATCGTTTTAAGGAGCAATTACACACAATACAAAGTATTCAGATTCCACGTTGGCTAGGATATCAACCTAACTCAAAAGAGATGGAGCTACATGGTTTTTGCATGCGTCAAACAATGCCTACTCATCAGTTCTATATCTTAAAATACAGTCAGGCGAGAACTTGTAGGGTATCGAACTGAATTAACTCATTCCATCAATCAATTCACCAACATCGCATTTCTGTCCGAAGTATTGTCTTGGCAATACCATCAGTCCGAGATAAACACAGCACAAATACACGCACACACATAATGAGAAAAGTAGTCAGCGCACTCGACGCTAGCCTAGCTGAGTTATCTTCACTCAGTCTCAGTCTGTTAGTCAAGCCGCTTGTCACTGTCGTTCCGCCGAGTATAAGGCAAAAGTATGTTGGAGTTCTAATATTTTAATTCAAGTCATAGAAGTAATTGTTCTTTGTAGTGTTACTTATTGATAGTAAATAAATGAAGTAATCAGCGAAGTGCACGCTTAAGTTGTTTTTGTATCAATTTGCTTTTGAACCCAACAATTGGTGACCCCGACCGGCGTGTAATGACAAGCGCAATATCAAGCAACCTAAAAAGTGAAAAAAAGCGAAAGCTGTTTAATAGCCTGCATTCATCTTGCAAAATTATTATAATTGCAAAATCCAGTGTGCTTGGAACTGCACAATACAATACAGTTATCACTAACTGCATCATCTTTCATCGTACTTCGTACGGTACACAACACATCACCAGTGTTCGTGCTATAGATTGAGCATCACATTCACACAACATTAGAGTACACAACGTTCCCAGTGCGTTAACTCTAATCATCAGCAGTAAGAGCAAGCACATCAACATAACTTCATACAAGTGCAGCGTACACGTATACATTTGGCACTCATTCACCCTCAACAAGTGGCAACCAGCTGGAAAATCACTAAAATGGTATTGGCATAGCAGCAATTTTTAAAGTATCTAGCGCGCTTTAATAGCGACCAACGGCAAAGTATCGATACTTCACGATTAAAGTTACCTTTCAAGGAATCGGCATAATATCATCAACTGGAACACGTCAAGCACATAAGTATTCAGTAGTGTGAAATTTTCTGTTGCTGTAAAATCATTATTACTTAGTAATAGTTATTTTAGATATTTTTAGTAATAACTTAATAACTTTATTAGACGTAAATTCATAGTATTATAGATATTTCAATAGTTTTTTTTCAGAGAAATTAACCTTACATATTAGATAACAAAAATTTTTTTCCAAATAGTGTTCTTCAAATATATTAATATTATATTACAAATATTTACGATATAAATTTTGTCAATACAAAATAGTGAGTTTCAGATAAATCTAAACTATTCACGACAAATCATTTCGTCAATGCGTCAAACTGTTATGCAGATTGTAAATTATACTCAACAGAACAGCGCAGTGACACGGTATCAAGTAATTCTATTAATTCGTCAACAATCTCTCTCAGAGTGGGTGTTATAACATCAAAAGAGCTCTGCAATAATTTCTCAAAATTCTTTCTAGTATTTAGCGAAGATTTTAATCCTAGTGCTGCGTAAATATTAATCCCGCGTTACCTGCCAATACAATTCTACGGCATTAAGCAATCTTGGTGAGATTTGATCTCAAAATTTAATTTCTAGTGAACTAAACAAATAGTTTTATTCCGTGTTTATAATGTCGGAGGAAAATTCAAATCCAAATAACTCCACAACAGAAAACAAAGACAATACCAACAACTCCTCCGACTCCAACTCCAGCGAAGTGCAAGCCACTAGTGCTATGATAAAATTACCCACTTTTTGGGCTAATTCACCAGTGACATGGTTTGTTCAAGCTGAAGCTCAGTTCGCGGTTAGCAAAATCAATAGAGATTTTCATCGCTACAACTATGTTCTGGCAGCGCTACCGCAAGAAGCACTAGACTCAGTTCTTGACATTATTCAAAATCCCCCGCAAACCGAACTTTATAAAAATTTAAAACAAACACTGATAGATCGGCACTCCTTAAGTGAGGAAAGACGCTTAGAAAAACTTCTATCAAGTGAGGAAATCGGAGATCGCAAGCCATCTGATTTCTTACGCATGCTTAAACAGCTAGCAGGCACTTCAGGCACCATTGGCGATACATTGGTGAGAAAGTTGTGGTTGAGGCGACTCCCACAAGTGATCAATGTCGCGTTAATTCCACTTTCAGACAAAAGTGAAGCTGAGATAACCCACCTAGCGGACAAAATCTGGGAAGCGTCAGACGTTTCAAAGAACATTTCAGCCGTAAGCTTACCTACTACTAGCCATTCAAATAATTTTGCTCGACAGCAAGAAATGAACTTTCGTAAACTAGAACGTGAGATCCAAGATATGATATCCATTATGAAATCTTTTCAAATTGGCGATAAACGATACCGACGGTCTCAAGAAATACGTTCAAGTCAGAATCGGAGAAGATCGAAAAGCGATCACAGAAAAAACCTTTGTTGGTACCACGCAAAATTTGGCACCAAGGCTATCAATTGTCAACAACCTTGCAATTTCATTCGAAAGAGTTACCATACACCGCGAGATCAAAGTGACAGCAATCCAAAAAACTAATAAGCCCAACTCTTCAGACGGCAAACAGTGGGATTCCTAATTCTTCTCGCCGTCTATTTATAAAGGATTTGGATAACAAACTAACCTTTCTTATAGACACCGGTGCAGATTTGTCGGTTCTACCACATATTCTATACAAAAATGCAAAAACAACTTCCGATATCTCTCTATCTGCAGCCAATGGTACACAAATTAATACTTTTGGCACGAAACTGCTTAAAGTTAACTTGGGATTGCGTAGAAACTTCATCCACCAATTCACTCTCGCAGCTGTAAACAAACCTATAATTGGTGCGGACTTCCTAAATAAATTCAACCTCGTAGTAGATTTAAAGCGCAAACGCCTCATCGATTCTAACACGGACATATCTGTCATCGCACAATGCATCACTTCAGATATTCCGTCAATTCGTAGTTTTTCATCTGAAAATGAATTTGGTAAAATTATTTACGAATTCCCAGTGCTGACTCAACAACAAAATTTAAACTTGCCAGTGAAACACACGGTTCAACACCACATTGTTACCAAAGGCCAATTACCAATTTCTAAACCAAGACGTTTAGATCCTACCAGGCATAAAGCAGCCTTGATGGAATTTCATCATATGGTAGAGCTAGGCATTTGTCGCCCATCCTCGTCACCTGTCTCGTCACCTCTTCACATGGTGACAAAGAAAGACAGTGAAGACTGGAGACCCTGTGGCGATTATCGACGTCTGAATGCCATAACTATACCAGACAGGTACCCAATTCCTCACATGCACAGTTTCAGCATGCAACTTCGAGGATGTACAATCTTTTCACGCATCGACTTAGTCAGGGCATACAACCAAATACCAGTAGCTGAAGATGATATATATAAGACGGCGATAACGACACCATTTGGCCTCTTCGAGTTTCTCCGAATGCCATTTGGATTACGCAATGCCAGTCAAACCTTTCAAAGGTTTATTAACGAAGTAGTGAAAGATTTCAACTTTGTCTTCGTATACATTGACGACTTGCTAATCGCTAGCAAGACGGACGAAGAACACAAGCAACATATAAGAATAGTCTTGAAACGTTTATCCGACTTTGGTCTTACAATCAAACCATCAAAATGCATATTCGGTGTTTCGTCCCTCGAGTTCCTAGGACACACCATATCTCCCATAGGCATCGCTCCATTATCAAATCGCGTCGAAGCAATCTTAAATGTCGCACCACCCACTTCAGTGCGACAAGTGCAACAGTTCTTGGGCATGATCAACTTCTATAATAGATTCATACCCAAACTGTCTGAACTGTTAGCACCGATTTTCTCCCACTTAGCTGCTGCACAGAAAAAGACAAAGCAAAAACATACCTTTTCATGGCCAGACAACTGCAACCAAGCTTTCGAAAATGCTAAAGCTGCCCTAGCTAACGCAACCTTAATCGCTCACCCATTAGAGGAAGCAACGTACAGCATCACTACGGATGCCTCGAACATAGCAGTTGGTGCAGTGTTACAGCAGCTTAACAATAATCAATGGGAACCACTCGGTTTTTTTTCGAAAAAACTGACTACAGCAGAACAAAAATATTCAGCATTCGATCGTGAACTGCTCGCCATCTACTTATCTATTAAAAACTTCCGTCATTTTGTTGATGGGCGAGAATTTCGAATCTACACAGATCACCGCCCACTAACAAACGCCATCACTTCCAAATCCGAACGCAGTCCTCGACAGGCTCGACACCTCGATTATATATCGCAATTTACGTGTGATATACGACATATATCGGGAAAAAATAACACAGTGGCAGATCTGTTATCGCGGCCAGCCAGCAATTGCAATGAATCAGTTGATAATGATACATTCAACACTAAATCACTAATTCAAGCGCAAAAAAATGACAACGAGCTACGCTGTCTACTCACGGACTCAAGGCCAAGGAACTCAAAGTTCAAACTGGAACTCATAAAAGTCCCAATAACTGACGAACAAATTTGGTGCGAAACTAGCACAAAGAATATACGTCCATTTATCCCTACGTCTCTTCGCAAGATCGTGTTCGACACAACTCACAACTTGTCTCATTCAGGCACACGGGCCACAAGGAAGAAAATAACTTCCAAATACTTTTGGCCTTCAATCAACAAAGATAGTAACGAATGGTGTAAATCATGTTCTTCATGTCAGAAGTCCAAAGTAGGCCGACATACCAAATCAGAGATTAGTCGATTTCCTATTGCATCCGGCCGTTTCGGAAACATACACATAGATCTAGTTGGCCCTCTTCCACCATTATGCGTACCTATTAACAATTGTAGATCGATTTACAAGATGGCCTGAAGCTATACCGATTAAAGACATAAGCGCTGCAACCGTAGCAAGAGCTTTCATCCAAAATTATGTATTCCGATTTGGTGTACCAAGTGAAATGACAACAGATCAAGGTACTCAAATCGAGTCCAAGCTCTTTCGCGAACTTACCAGTATTCTAGGAACGCACCGCATACGTACAACCGCATACCACCCGCAGGCGAATGGAATGGTAGAAAGACTACACCGTACAATTAAATCCGCTCTAATCGCGCGAGGTAACACCTCTAGATGGAATGAAGAACTACCATTTGTTCTGCTTGGCATTCGCTCCGCAATTAAAGAAGATTTAGGATGTACTCCAGCAGAACTAGTATATGGACAAAATATCAAAATACCAGACGAATTCTTTATTAAAAGAAATCCCATGAAACCTACCGATCCTAACGAAGTAATAGACCAGCTCAAAAATAGTATGCCTACATTCCACAAGCACTCATGACCTCAAACTTCGTCTTCCTCCGCGTCGACAAGGTCAAAACCGGCCTACAGCCGCCTTATGAAGGGCCATACAAAGTGATAAAGCGACTTAGAAAACAATTCATAATAAACATAAAAGGCAAAAATGTTTCAGTTTCAATTGATCGACTGAAACCGGCGCATATATTGTCCGAATTAAATTCCAGCTCAATCAGTAACAAAAATCGCAAAGTAAAATTTGCACCATCCTCATCACAATAGTAGTCAAGACCTCTCACGCTTCGCTGGAGGGGGACTGTGTAGGGTATCGAACTGAATTAACTCATTCCATCAATCAATTCACCAACATCGCATTTCTGTCCGAAGTATTGTCTTGGCAATACCATCAGTCCGAGATAAACACAGCACAAATACACGCACACACATAATGAGAAAAGTAGTCAACGCACTCGACGCTAGCTTAGCTGAGTTATCTTCACTCAGTCTCAGTCTGTTAGTCAAGCCGCTTGTCACTGTCGTTCCGCCGAGTATAAAGCAAAAGTATGTTGGAGTTCTAATATTTTAATTCAAGTCATAGAAGTAATTGTTCTTTGTAGTGTTACTTATTGATAGTAAATAAATGAAGTAATCAGCGAAGTGCACGCTTAAGTTGTTTTTGTATCAATTTGCTTTTGAACCCAACAAACTCTAGAGTTCAAATCATAACTGCAAAAACCAAAGTCGCTCCCATCAAACAAGTCTCCCTACTACGCTTAGAGCTGTATGGTGCTGTCCTGCTTTCTCGACTCATCAGACAAGTTATCATTGATCTAGAATTAGAGAAAGTTAGGATCATAGCGTGGACAGATTCCAACATAGTCTTAGCATGGCTTCGTAAACACCCCTCCACATGGAAAACATTTGTGGCCAACCGCATCTCGGAAATCCATGAAAATACCCCACAGGCTATATGGAAACATGTCTCTTCCAAAGACAACCCAGCGGATGTAGCGTCAAGAGGTATTCCGCCAAACACCTTAGTTACAAATTCAATATGGTGGAATGGCCCAGACTGGCTACGTCAAAATGAGGAGTTCTGGCCGAAACAAGAAATAGAAATACAAACTCAGTTAGAGTACAAAAGGCCAAAGACTCTCACCACCACTATCAAAGAGCATATACCTTTGCTCTACAAATATTCATCGTTTCAGAAAACGATGAGAATAACAGCATACTGCCTTAGATTTATAAGTGGATTGCGTAAACTACGTCCTGTTACTCAATACTTATCAGTAAATGAATTAAAAAATGCAGAACGATGCCTAATAAAAATTCTCCGAAATATCTCTTTTCCTATTGAAATCTCCCACTTACATAAAAACTTACCCCTTCCTAAAAACAGTCGAATTTTGTCCCTCAATCCCACACTCGACTCAGAGAACATTCTACGAGTTGGAGGTCGTCTTTCAAAGTCTCAGTTAAGTTACGACCAGCAAAATCCGATCATCCTCCCTAATAACCATCACATAACCAATATTCTCATAGACCACATTCACCATTACACCCTACATGGAGGCACCCAAACGATTAGGCATCGCATTCACAAATGTGTAGACTGTTTTCGTTTCAACGCAAAACCTAGCTCTCAGTTAATTAGTTCTCTACCCTCAGCTAGAATCAATATATCATTGCCATTGCAACACACTGGGGTAGACTACGCAGGTCCACTTGATATGAAAACATCAACACTAAGAGGAACAAAAATAATCAAAGCTTATATTTGTCTATTCGTTTGCTTGGCCACCAAGGCCATACACATAGAGCTCGTCTCTGACTTATCAACACCAGCTTTCATAGCCGCTTTAAAGCGCTTTGTTGCACGGAGGGGCCTCTGCTCTCACATCTACTCCGACCGAGGCACTAATTTCACTGGAGCTAATAAACTCTTACAATCAAATCTAGAAAAATCAATCAGAGCAATCGAAGTCGAATTAGCTAGTGAGATTGCAAATCAAGGGATAACTTGGCATTTCAACCCTCCTGCAGCACCTCACTTTGGAGGCTTATGGGAGGCTGGCGTAAAATTCACCAAACGCCATCTCTACAAAACCATAAAAAACTCCAAACTCACATATGAGGAATTATATACTACCTTAGTTCAAATCGAGGCATGTTTAAATGCCAGACCTCTCTCTCCTTTATCCAATGGTGCATCTGATTATAATATCCTCACTCCTGGACATTTCCTCACTGGTCGACACAACCTCACTATCTCTGAACCTCCCCTTCAATCCTCCCCAACATCCTTTCAAGAAATGGCAACATATTCAGGCTCTTTCCCACAACTTTTGGAAACATTGGTCGAGAGATTATCTCCACACCTTGCACCAAAGACATAAATGGCAGACAGAGAAGGAAAACTTGAAACTAGGTACTCTTCTCAAAGAAGACAATATTCCCATAGGAAAGTGGCCATTAGGACGAATAATTGATATTCGTTTAGGTTACAACAACTTAGTCCGAACAGTAACCATTCAGACGACAAAAAATACTCTCACTCGACCAATCACAAAGATCTGTCCTCTTCCTTTAACTTACTCCTCTCACCAATAATTTTAAAACCCAAACACATTACTCTCTGGCATTACTAAAGTTCAAAAACTTGCCGTTATATTTGAATATAAACAAGTTCAGAATCCGCCAAAAAGTCATTCCAGTTTTAAAAGTTGTCAAGTGCGGTTTTAATTTTCGTTTTTTCATTTCTTTTTTTTTGAGTTTATTTTTTCTACCATGGAGGAACTTTTGGAAATTTTCAATTCCGAATCTTTGGATTCGATGGATGTTGAGCTAACACCAACACCTCCGGAGCTCTTAATCCCTCCAAAGAAAATAAGGCCTGTCAGCCCACTACCTCCATCACCAAAAAAGGGTCGAAAAATCAAGTCGGCCATCGTCCGACCACCACCTCATGAAATTATACCCGTGAAGAAACTTCTCGGGCCATTTGAAGCAAGGCCTGCGTCGCCCAAGGTAAAAAGGCTGCAAAAAAAACCAAAATCGAATGATAGCCTTAGTTTCATGCCGAGGCCAAAAAGCTATGGCCCAGGAATCAGAATTGCTACTCAGCGACGTCCTCCTGTACAACCCACAGCAACAACGACATCTCGAAGTATGCCAGACTTGCAAGCAGCAATGCCTAATGAAGGATTGGAGCCAGCTAGTACAACAGGTTCAAAAGCAAGGAATATACCTAAACCAAAAAATATTTGCCCTGGCATTATTGTTCCAACACAATCAAGTGTACCAGAAAATTTGAACCCAATCACGCCTAATAAAATTAGTGATATATGCAATCCACCAGTCGTCATCAACGAATCAACGAGCAATACACAAACGTCCAGTGAGAACAATAAAACAAGTTCAAAGGCAACATGTCAAACACCATTGCCTCAGTTAATGGATCTACAAATCGAGCCACCGATCCAATTTAGCGACCATCCACCAAACAACACTGAAGTGACTAATCCAGGGATTCCAGTTGACTTAGCCGGACACATTATGGCTACTCCCACCATAATCAAATTACTGGAAAATGCCAGTGTACCATGGGATAGCATAAAAAGGGCAAAAAAGCTCTACCGCTTTCAACTCCCTGGCGACGTCGTCAAGAAAGTTACTATAAAGAAAGGAGTATTCCACTTCTTTAAACAAGAAATGGTAAGTCAACACTTTTATTAAAAAATATATATAACAATTATATATAATAAGCATTCATTCTAATAAAGAAATCATATACATATATACATTGATTGCCTCTTCAATTTTGAGGCGGGAGAATGTTCGGCCACACCAATATCCCTCGATGATTGCTTAGTTTTTCCCCAACATATGCTTCATAAAAGGATAAAAAAAGAAAACCCAAAGAATTTTATCTTAAAATAATGTTAAAAAAGGCACTTATCTAATAGAAGGGAACTTCCTCCCTTCAATCCAACGCCGTCCTAAAACTTTCTCCACTATTTTTTCACCTGAAAATAAACAAAAACTCTTATAAATAACTAGTAAATAGAATAATTAACCAAAAACTTACCATTTCTTGACCAAATCCTACTTCCCTCGGATTATTTACATTGACATGTCAAAATGTCAATATGTTCTCGCCTTCGCCGCAGTCAGAGTTCAGTGCAGCGTTAAAGGTCCCACAATGACGACAATGTGTGACGCCGCCGCCGTCAAAGTTTAACAAACCTTGAAAACGAACGTTGCCAAGGCAACCTATCATGAAGCCAAAACTTAGCAGTTCGCTGCGGCTATAAAAAGGCGACGAGCTGCAGCAGAATCATCCATTCCCAATTCAGAATTTGATCTGAAAACATCAGAATTTACTCTGATTTTCCATATTATCCAAACCAAATCTTGTTTCCATCCCACACCTAAGTAGGAATTTACTCCTACTGCAGAAATATAATTCAGCTATTTCCATTCCACACCTAAGTAGGAATTTACTCCTACTGCAGAAATTTAATTCTGCTAATTCCATCCCGCACCTGAATCGGAATTTACTCCTACTGCAGAAATTTAATTCTGCTTATTCCATCCCACACCAGAGTAGGAATTTACTCCTACTGCAGAAATTTAATTCTGCTTAATTTTTCATCTCCCACCTGAGTAGGAATTTACTCCTACTGCTGAAATTTAATTCTGCTTATTTTTTCATCTCCCACCTGAGTAGGAATTTACTCCTACTGCAGAAATGTACTTCTGCATTAATCTCTATCAGACATCTCAGTAGGAATTTACTCCTACTTATTTCATCTAAGCAGGAATCTACTCTTTCTGCAGAAATTTACTTCTGCCATTATAACTATTTTTGCATTACTGCTACCGTGCTTATACGTGTAGCACAAATCTTCTATTGTATTAATAGTGGATTTTCTCTCTCTTTTTTCAGAAATAAGGGGAGCAAATCTTTCTGGCAGTATTTTTTTGAAATTAATGAATTTATGTTGAATTGTTAGCTGAAGATAGGATAAGTTTTTGAATTCTTAGAAGTATAGTAGTAAATTAGGTTAGTTATAAGAAAATTGAATTTGTGATAATAGTTTGTAAGCAATATATCGAGTTAAAATTTTTATATTTGAATTTATAAAGGTTGAGTTATCCTTCCACAACCAGCACCCTCCTTTAGCTTGAGCACAGATCTCACACGATGTGTTAGGCAGTTCAACCAGACATGCAGTAGTATACTGGAGTTGTGATCAACAAGGTCGCTTTTACCAGGACTGTCCGCAAGAGAGACAACAGGTGTTCTGTGATGGATGCGGACGGAAGAATTTCTTTAAACCAAAAACCTTTTCTCGACAAGATTCAACGTCCTGGATGGCAACTGCCATGATAACTCCAGTTCAAGCTTTGCACAAGGAGGAGGGACCGCTCCATCAGCAGGTCCCGAAAACGAAACATTGACTTGTCCGCTGATATCACTCAGTGACTCTGATGATACCAGCACTCTGCTTGATTGTTGGAAAACTTCACTGATAGAAACGGAAAATCTAATAGACTTCTCCGCAGATATTTAAGCTCCTGTTTCCCCCTGAGGACTCCTTGACACTACAAGGCACTTCTCTGGAAGAGTCTTTGATCTTGGACGTCCCGATAATACCGACAGCACTTTTCTCTGGCAATGTTACTGAGCAGGAGATTCGGCCTCCTGCCGTATCTGTGTTAATACGGGGTGTGAGCCTATTTTACATCTGCTTACGCCTTATCATAAGCGTCTGAAGAATTACAATGCAGTAAGGGCCGGCATCTTTTCTTCAGTGGCGGATCTAGCTGAAATTATATATCCTGACCTGGACCTTGGAACAAGAAAGAAAAGATCGACCGTTCGTTGGCGGGAATACTGTCGACGAATGAGACAGGAAAGAAAGAAACGTGCACACATTTCCGTGTCGATGCCAGACGATATACGACCGTATGCCGAAGTAAGACTACTCGGGCGAACTAAGACTGGATTACTTGATAGTGGTGCCACTGTCAGAATTCTAGGCCAGGAAGCTCTAGAGAAGCTTGCAGAAGTAGAGGTCGAATGAAAGAGGTATCGGACCCAGGTACAAGTAGCTAATGGTGCCATGACGACTGTGCGTGGTCATGTGATACGTGTGTTTTTACGTGGTTCCTGGGCTCACAAAGGCGCTATATCTAGGAATATACTTCTGGCGTCTATTTGGGTTGGCTCCAGATGTCCCGGGTATAGTTGCAGAAGTGACACCAAGTGCAGATAGATGCGCTTATTAGTCGACTTCCTCCGGCAAACTACGTCACAAGCCTGGACCTCAAAGACGCTTTCTGGCAGATCCCACTAGACACTGAGTGCAGAGAGAAGGCCGCGTTTACAGTACCTGACCATCCTCCCTATTAGTACACCGTGATGCCATTCGGCCTTTTTAATGCTCCACAAACTATGTGCCGCCTCATGGATAAGGTCATTCCTTTCGATCTTCGTGAGAATGTCCTCGTCTACTTGCACGATTTATTGATCCTGTCATCAGGCTTTGACTCTCATCTCACATTGCTAGCCCGTGTACTGGATTCACAGAAAAACGAGAGACGGATCGGGAATCCCAACACCTTTTCTCGACCAGTTCCGACGTCTCGAACGACAACAGCTCAGATATCTCGTTCAATCATTGCACAGTGAGGACGATCCGCTCAATCAGCAGACATAACTAACCAATCATGAGACTGTCCGTTAATATCACTCATTGACTCTGGTGATATCGATCATCCATCTGACAGTCATACGGCTTTTAACATTTACTTAGTAAAAGCAGGGAACCTGATTGACTTCTCTGCAGATCTTCAAGCTACAGTTTCCACCTGCAGGGAGTCCACGACACCAAGCTCTGTTATGACGAGAGAGCGTGAGCCTGTTTTACACCCGCTGACGCCGTATCATACGCGTCTGAGCTCTAGAGAATCTTGCAGAAGCAGAGGATGAATGGAGGAGGTTTCGTACACAGGTAAAGCTAGTGAATGGTGCCATGACGACTGTGCATGGTCATGTGAACTTGGATATCACTTTCCGTGATAAGACCCAAAACGTGCGTTTTTACGTGGTTCCTGGCTCACACAGGCAATATATCTAGGAATAGACTTCTGGCGTCTACTTGGGTTGGCTCCAGATGTCCTGCGTATAGTTGCAGGAGTGACTCCAAGTCTAATAGCTACCTCTGACACCGATTGCCATATTCTCTCCAGTCTAAATCAACAACGTTTAGAAGCTACTAAACAGATTTTTCCTTCCTTCGCCTCTTTGGGCTTAGGAAAATATCTCTTGTCAGTCAGAGGATTGAAACGAATGACGCCACTCCGATGAAACAGAGGTTTTATCCGATTTGACCGGCAATACAGAGTTTAATGGATGCTGAATTGCGACGAATGTGATCATTGGGTGTGATAGAAGAGAGACAGAGTCCTTGGAGCTCTCCATTTGTACTAGTGCGGATGCCTGGGAAGGTTCGGCTTTGTTTTGACGCCAGCAAGGTCAACTCCGTTACTAAGAAGGACGCCTATGCGCTGCCGCAGATAGATGCACTCCGGAGTCGACTTCCTCCGGCAAACTGCATCACAAGCCTGGACCTCAAAGACGCTTTCTGGGAGATCCCACTAGACACTGAGTCCAGAGAGAAGACCGCGTTTACAGTACCTGGTCATCCTCTCTATCAGTACACCGTGATGCCATTCGGCATTTGCAATGCTCCACAAACTGCGTGCCGCCTCATGGATAAGGTCCTTCCTTTCGATCTTCGTGAACATGTTCTCGTCTACTTGGGAGATTTATTGATTCTGTCCTCAGACTTTGACTCTCATCTCACATTGCTATCCCGTGTAGCTGGTTGTTTGAGGAAATCTGGCGTCACTATCAACGTTGAGAAGAATAAGTTTTGCATTTAGGAGACTAAATACTTGGGTTTGATAGTCGGGAAAGGAGGAAGCAGGATTGTCCCAGATAAGATCTCAGCCATAGTTGACTATCCGTCACCTAAATCTGTTCGGCAAGCCTAGCTTGATTGTAGACACAGGGGCAGATATATCTATATTCTAGAGGAAAAAAATTAGCAAAGAACAACCTTACTATCCTAAAAACACTTGCATTTTTCAAGGCGTTACGGATACTAAGAGGCAATCAATTGGGGCAACATACACAAAATTACGTTTCAAAGACCGATGCATGTTCGAGCACTTATTTCAAATAGTAGAGGATGACTTTTCCTCGGAGCTGACGCAATTCTACGACTAGATTTCCTAGCTAAGTTCAAAACCATTATCGACTTTGATACGTGGACCCTTAAAATACACACACCTAACAGCTCAGCAGAAATCCCAATACTAAACGGTTCATCCGAAAACTCTATTATCGTACCACCTCGATGTGGAATAATAAGAAAATTCAATGTCAAAGATCAAGAAAGTGCCCGAGATATAGAGATCACTGGTCAAGACATCCACCCAGGTATATTCATTGCAGGAGCAATAACTTCACAAAACTATCCACTAGTCAGGATCCTAAACACTACAAATAAAACAACAACACAACAACATTTCGATATAAAATCACAACCACTCTCAAACTTTAACACTGTTAATACAGTCACAATAAAATCAAAATGAACAGAACAAGTTATTTCTAAATTATACCTAAACAGCATTCCAGACTACGCCAAAATTCAAATTGAAAAATTATGTCGAGAATATGAAGACATATTCGCGTTAGAAAGCGAACCTCCAATAACAACCAATAACCAATAAATTTACAAACAAAATATAGAAGTAACTGATAATAGAGCAGTATACACAAAAATCTACCGAATTCCAGAAGCGAACAAAACCGAGCTTAGCAGGCAGGTAGACAAAATGCTAGTAGACGGAATAATAGAGAATTCTGTTCCTCATTTTAATTCTCCAATACTACTCGTACCCAAAAAATCCAACAACCAAAGTAAAAAATGGCGTTTAGTAGTTGATTTCAGGAACCTTAATAAAAAGATCTTGGCAGATAAATTTCCATTACCTCGTATAGAGGAGATACTCGACCAAATGGGCCGAGCCAAATATTTCTCTACACTTGACCTTATGTCCGGATTCCACCAAATACCACTGGAAAAATCATCTAGAAAGTTCACAGCTTTCTCAACTAATCAAGGTCACTACCAATACGCCCGACGCCCATTCGGGCTTAACATAAGCCCAAACAGTTTCCAACGGATGATGACCATCGCTATGACTGGTTTGACACCGGGAATAGCTTTTCTATACATTGACGATATCATAGTGGTCGGATATTCACAGTCACACCACATTAAAAATTTGCAGACAGTATTAAACAGATTACGAGAACGTAACCTAAAATTGAATCCTGAGAAACGCAAATTTTTCCAAACAGAAGTCACCTATCTTGGACACCGAATATCATCACAAGGCATAAGCCCAGACAGTTCAAAATACGAGGTAGTTAAAAATTGCCCTATCCCAAAAAACGCCGACGAAATCAGACGATTCGTGGCATTTTGTAATTACTATCGCCGTTTCATCCCCAACTTCGCAGAAATAGCACTGCCATTAAGCAAACTGCTCCGGAAAAATACAAGATTTGAATGGGCAGAAACCCAACAAAAATCTTTCGATACCCTTAAATCAAGCTTAATATCCCCAATAATACTTCAGCACCCTGATTTTAAAACCCAATTCATTATTTCTACGGACGCCTCAATTGCCGCATGTGGAGCAATCTTGTCACAAAATATCGACGGAACAGAACACCCAATCGCATACGGTAGCAAAACATTTACCGCTGGAGAAGAGAATAAGTCAGAAATCGAAAAGCAACTCGCGGCAATACATTGGGCAATTATCCATTTTAAGCCTTATGTTTATGGCAGAAAATTCATAATAAGGACTGATCATCGACCTTTAACATATCTCTTCGGAATGAAAAATCCGTCATCTAAACTCACACGAATGAGGTTAGATTTAGAGGAATTTGATTTCGAAGTCAAATACGTAAAAGGAAAAGAAAATAACGGACCCGACGCGTTATCAAGAATACAACTTCACATTGACGATTTGAAGGAATTCAATGTCCGACGCGTCCAAACCCGAGCGATGACAAACCAAAAAGGGTCAGACATACTGTCCGAGGAAATGAAAAATACTCTTATAACCCCGCAGCCTGATCAATTGCGCGTTTGGGAGGTATCATCCACAACAAAGATAGTCAAATTGCCTGAACTAAAGGTAAAAATTACGAACTGCAGGAATAAAGAAACACAAATAGAAATTAATATAGTGCACAAGTATGAACAATTATATAAGAGGTATATAAATATAAAAAATATCCAACCAGTAGAGCCAGCACTAGAGCAGGTACTCGAAATATTGGATAATGATATCTACAAACAATTTCAGACCAAGACTCTGAAACTTTCTGCAGAAAGTGAAATATTTAAAACAATTAATTTAACCGCATTTAAAATCCTAGGAAACAGAAAGAATCTAAACATTAAGATTTTCAAACCGCAACAGTTCATATCAGAAACAACGAAGATAAATAAAATCTTACACGATTGTCACTCCACACTCATCTGGGTCAATCAAGGCTGTATAAAAAGCTGAAGGAAATTTACAACTGGAAAAAAATTAGGAAAACAATAGCAAAATATGTAAATAGATGCGAGCGCTGTGCGAAAAATAAGCAGCAGAAACAGAATAAAGAGCATATGGAAATAACCACAACACCATCGTCACAGTCGGTCCATTTACAAAAACCAACAACGATAACAGATACGCAGTAACAATACAATGCGTTCTAAGCAAATATATAGTAATAATACCTACAAAGTACAAAGAAGCAAATTCAGTAGCAAAAGCAATAGTGAATGGGTTCATACTAACATACGGACCTATGAACAAAATTAAAACTGATCTGGGAACTGAATACAAAAACCAGGTCCTTACGGAAGTATGTAACATACTAAAAATAAATCCCGAAACCATAGGAAAGAAACCACAAGTGCTTAAATGAATACCTTAGATGTTTTGTAAATGGCGATAGAAATGACTGGGATACAAGGATTCCATATTGCGCATTCTGCTACAATACCACACCAAACACAGTACATGGTTACACACCATTTGAACTCATATTTGCCAAAAGTATAAACCTACCCTCAGAACTAACAATTAATAGGCCAGAATACAGAATAGACGAAAACTAGATCCTCTATACAGCGGACCGTATATAGTTAAATCAATAGATAACGTAAATTGCATTATCGAAGATATAAATAAAAATAAGGTCGAAATACATAAGAATAGACTAAGAAATATAGAAAATTAAAGGCAGAAATAAAAACATTATATTAATCTAGATTACACACCGGTATAGATAATTAAGTACAACTAATAACAAAGTCACTGGAAAATAAAAAAAAAAAAAAACTATCGTAATAAATATATGTAAACCTAACAATAACCACAATTAGTAATAAGTAACCATTGTAATCAACTATATAAGCATATCGTATAAACTAAATGAGTAAACATAAGCGATAAGAAGTAACAATTAAGACCTAACATAACCAAACTGTAAATATAAACAAACAAACAAAACAACAAAATTTTTTTGTAAACACAACTTTTTTTCCTAAGGGGGACAGGTGCAGTACACATTTATTTCAATGAATCGATTGATTGCAATAATTTAATATAAAATTATTGCGGTCAATCGATTTACAACAATTTCGAAACCAATATGCATTACAATGCATAAACAAGCAAAATAAAAAGAAATAAGATTTCGATACCAAGTACACTCGGAACTGCGTCAACCAATAATTTAATATACAATTATTGCGGTCAATCGATTTACAACAATTTCGAAACCAATATGTATTACAATGCATAAACAAGTAAAATAAAAAGAAATAAGATTTCGACACCAAGTACACTCGGAACTGCGTCAACCAAATCAATAACAGAGAAAAAAAAAACACTCGACATGCATTTGCCGCTTCGATTAATGATTGCGTCACTGACCAAGCATTTTTGTCGTTGCGATAAATGTATGCCATCATCAGTTCCAAGTGTATGAGGTTATTTTTTTAATATGTAAGCATATAGTATGGTAAGCATAGGTAACGAAGGCCACGAGAAGCCATTAGCCTACGTCTCGAAAAAGTTGAACTTAGCACAACGAAATTATACAGTCACAGAGCAGGAATGCCTAACTGCAATCTTAAGTGTACAGAAGTTCCGGCCCTTCATAGAACTTATGCCGTTTAAGATAGTGACTGATCATGCGGGCTTGAAATGGCTGATGTTTCAAAAGGACCTCAGCGGTAGACTTGCTCGGTGGAGTTTGAAGCTTCAGGGTTTCGACTTCACCATTGAGCACCGAAAAGGCAGCCCGAATGTCGTCTTTGATGCGCTGTCACGCATTCATTGCGACAGCTGGTCCACAACTGAAGATTCTTGCCCGGAAGTTGACCTTAGTTCGCCATATTTCAACTCGTTGGAATATGAAGAACTGAGGCATAAAGTTAAAACGACTTCTGGCAAGCTACCAGATCTTTCCGTTTACATTCGGACTGTTCCGAGAACAGGCGATCTGATTCAGGAAGAAGAAGCTTGGAAGCTTTGGATTCCACGAGGGCTTGTCTCTGGCGTTATTTCAAGAGCGCATGATCCGGCACTAGCTTCTCAAGGAGGAAAACAGTGGAACATTTTAGAAGACACCTGTACTTTCCACGAATGACAGTTGATGTCAGAAACTACGTAGGCGCCTGTGACGTGTGAAAAGAGGCTAAAGCCCCCAATACTATTCTTAGACTACCCATGGGAGTCCAGTCTGTGACAGAACGACCATCGCAAAAGCTGTAAATTGACTTTCTAGGTACATATCCTCGGTCAGTGCAAGGAAATGTCGGCATTTTAATAGTTCTTGACCACTTTTCAAAGTTCCCTATTCTCAAACCTATGAGAAAGGCATATACTCTCAATGTGTGTCAGTTCATCGAAACTGAAATATTCCATGTGTTCGGAATTCCGGATACCATAGTCTCTGACAATGGAGTCCAGTTTTCTCGGCTCAGTTCTCCAGATTACTTTACAAGTATGGGGTGAAGCTTTTGCAAACGGCAGTTTACTCGCCGCAAGCAAACGTTTCAGAGTGAGTGAACAGGTCTCTATTGTCAGGGATTAGGGCATAGATCCGGAAGGAACATACGAAGTGGGATGAGAAGCTGAGCCAGATAGCTAGTTCCCTCAGGAGCTCTTTCCACCAAGCCACTGGTTTCTCTCCCTGTCGAACACTTTTCGGGCAGCAAATGATTGAACATGCCAGCTCCTATTCCATCTTAAGGAGCCTTGGAACACTAAATGAACCTCTGAGAGTAGATACTGAAGAAAAATTGAGATTGATCCGTGCGACAGTGCAGGAGAACTTATACCATGCGTTCAAACATGGTTCAAAAGCCTATATTCTCAGGGCGAAGCCTGTTAATTTCAGAGTGGGTCAAGAAGTATTCAGACGGAATTTTGCCCAAAGCAACTTCCAGCAACAGACTAGTGCTAAACTGGGACGAAAATTCGTTAAGTGTCGAGTCAAGTCAAAGAAAGGAAACTCCTTAAACGGGCTTGAAGATCGGCAGGGGAGACTGTTAGGAGTCTATCACGCCAAGGACATCAGGCCGTGAGATCCATCTGCTGACGCCTCTTCTATATACTATGACTTTTATTCCTGGTAGCCCTAATAAGGCATCCAGCCAGGTTCACTGGCAAACTACAGGATGCTAATGTGCCGGTTAGGACATCCCCAGCCTAGCGGCCGGCATACCTTTGGACAATAGCGAGTTTTTCCCTTTCCCACTCCCTCGCATAGTAATGCTTATAATGTTTTAATCCCCTCCAATATGGTTACCCTGCGGCTGATAGCCTGTCGTAGGAATCCCATTTGCTCAAATCTCTTCGAAAGTTTTAGGAAGAGTACCAGCTGTCACTACTTCGAAGACGCCTTGTGGACACACCGTAGAACAATCGCCGGTCGGAGATCAGAGTGAGATGCTGAGCCGGGAATGTTTAGCGATCAGTTGGTGAGGTTACTTATAGCGAGGTTTTCTCAGCATCTCGGTGAAGGAAGGCAGAGAGACATCGACCAGCTGGATTTTTTAGGTTACCACCTTGTCGATTTACCTTTGATTTCCAACACGGAGAATGATGTCGAGGTCTGATCAAAGACTGACAGGACTTCAAGGATGTGTCCCCGATGTGTCATCTGTCGAGCAAGCCAGAATGCCGTAGTCGATTCGTAATGCCCGCGAGACCGAGTAATGAGGAACGTTCTCATTGGGTCGTGGGTCGAGCCACACATTGGGCGCCCGCAGCGATGAGGCCTATGTTTAATGCCGGCTAGCTCAGTCGACCATTTGTCAGCGTTGTCTGAACCACGGGTGGTCTAGACCACTCTGCCTAGTTATGGTCGTAGCGGAATGCATATAGCAGAATGCTACACTGAGAGGAACTGCAGCATGTATGCCGGCCTGCTGTTAAACCGACAGTCCGAACGCACCCAGAATCGACGAGCTCTTACTTGGTGATTGAAAAGAAGAAGACAATCGACATCTGTCTTATCAAACCTTGCAAACGTAAAGACGTGAAAAGTGTAGCCAAACGAAATCAAAATTTTCCATTGACATGCGGCGAATAACTATATTGGCGATGATAAAGATTGTGCAAGATTTTAAGGTGTAAATTATTTTGAAGCCAGTTCCTCGAGGTTATTTAAGTGGAAGTGAAACACAGCAAAACAATCATTTCCTTTTGCACAATCAAATGCAAAATCTTAAAAATCACCACCACCACCACGATCTGCATAATAATCCGCTACCGAATCATCTACTTAAAAATTCAATAAATTTACAAACAACAATATTAAATAAAGGACCAATTTTCGAAGCAGCCACGGGTGGCGGTGGTGCATTAGTTGCACCAAAAATTTTATCCGAACATTATAATAAAAGTAAATCAAACCAATATCAGGAACTCCAGCATCACCAAAAAAAGCGATAATAGTAAACGGAATCACCGCACCAGTTTTTGTTCAATAGAAATGATATGGTCAGTCTTGTGGGAATGTTTGTGACTAAAATTTCTATTTCTATGGGGAGTCATTAGGCCTCTGACTTTTCATCGAACATCACCCTTCAGTGACATAGAAATGGTCCGAGCGAGCTTCCTCAACTAAAATTAAGCTATAAAGACTGCATGATTTAGATATTAGTTTGACCAGGAGGTATCAGGAGTGTGAGGTTCCCTTTTGGAACAATAATACGATTAATCATAATCGTTTCAATAGTGTTATGACTGGAAAATCACGGAGGCGCCTCTGCGATGGACTAACAACAACACCAACCAAATGTAAGTGCTGCCAAATTTTTGTTTGAATATATCATATTGATTTTAGATTGGACATATTGTATTGATTTTTATTACGTGGTAATGGTTCTTATCAGTCATGTCTAAAAATAAATTCAAAACGAAAGACAATTATTTAATTAGGAAACAGGAGGTTTGTCATTCCCTTAATTAGAAACCAGAAATATGATAGGAAATAAAACTTTATTATAGATCATATACATTTGCATAACCATATAGATAGCAAACGTGCGTACAATAACAATTTATGTTTAATTAACCATTTTAAAACGAATATCTCTATTTATATTGATTGATGATCCGCCAGATTAGTCAGAAGCGTTCTAAGTAATATAGTATTGTGGTGAATCCCTTTCTCGTTATATATATAAAATGTTAGCAAAGTAATTTGGTTTTTGTTGGATTCCATTCTCGATGTACACAATATTTTACTTTATATCTTTATTCGACCGAATGTAGAGAAATAATTTAGTATTTGATGAATTTACTTTGTATCTTTATTCGACCGAATGTAGAGAAGCAATATAGTATTTTGTTGGAATTATCTAATAGAAATTATCATAAATATTATAAGGTAAAAATGAAGTGCTGAACGCTTTTATTTCTCCTTTCGCTTTCCTGGAGCCCTCTTGCATGAAGGTCGTATAGGTCTACTACGCTCTCTCTTTTCAGGTCTAAAAGGCATACTGTTCAATATCGCCCCCAGTATCGTAGGGTGGTTGGGGGAACGGCGATGGAAGGCAGAACATCTGCGCCTTCCCGCGGGATGTAGGTAAGTGATGTAAGCCCCCTTCGGGACCGAATGTGTGCACTAATTTTTTTTTGTATGTGGTAAGCGGCAGCGGCAGGTTTTCGTGGAACCTCCAGACACCCTCCGCCAATAGCCGAGGAGAGCAAGCGTGCCGCCCTGCAGTCAACGCTGTCCACCGAGTGATCTGTCAGCTCATAACAAAATGGCGGCCGACGTGGGGTCACCTCAGTTAGGCTTTGGTGGTCTAAATGTGAATTTCACTGGGGATTGGGACTTCCTGCGGGATAAACAACTGGCATCTGCCAGTTGACTGACCTCAAGTCTCATATATAGTGGGAGTTACATACGAACCTTAGCTGTTCTTGTTAACTAATTTTAATTTTAATTTGAGTAAAGTTTAAAATTGTGAAATTAAACTAAAGATAAAGTTTGTAATATTTTTTGATAAAGTTTGATAATGGCTTTTTATTTGAAGTTCGACTTTAGATTTGACGTTGGTCAAGCCTAATGTTTTGAGTTTTTGAATTGCTGAGATCTTTCGCGCTGGCCTTCTGCTATGGAAGATAGCCTCACAATCTTTTTGTTTGTGTTATCACGGAGGCATGTCTTTGTTGGCCAACTGGCCGGAAAGAGTTATGAGTCTGTGATATGACTTTTGGCTGTTAGCTAACTATTTGACCAGACTCATGGCTTTGCCCAAATGGAAGGTTAGCTAGAGATAGCCATTGAACGAGGAGAAAGGAAAGAGTTGTTGGAGGATGGAAGTGAGACCTTCAGTAATCAGGAATTGGCATACTGCTAACCGCCTGCCTGAAGAATCTCAGCATTTTTAGTCTTTGACATCTCCAACCCGACTTTTCCAAGATTTCTGTAAGATTTTCATTTTTTTCATGCACGCATGCACACTACTTGCCTTTACGAAAAATGTCTGACCTGATTGGGAAGAGAGCAGAACTGGGAAACTTTTGTTGCTTTTGGGAGTTGCCTCTTGGAGAGGGGGAGAACATTTTTATGAACCATTCGAGTTTTTGTTTTGAAAATTTTGCATCTAGCTATTAAAAAGTTATGAGTACTGTAGGACATCGTAAATTTGAACAGTTCCTTGTTGATTCTTGGTTTTTAGATCTTAGTCAGTTAGTTACATTTTGGACTATACCTTTGCAATTATATTTCTTAATCGAATTACCAATCCCGATATTGAGCGGTGACCTTGACGGAGGCCTCGGCCACTTCTTTTTCTGAGTACAAAGTACTCCCAGCTCTGGAATTTAGCTATCTTGTTGAATATATTTAAAGCTTTTGTTATTCTTGTGGAAAACTTAGTATATACGTTAGACATATAGTTAGTCGTAAATTTTGACCTTGCATCCTATAATACGTGTCCAAGTAGCAACATTGAAGTTGTATGTACCCTTTATTTAAGCATCAACCCGGAGTTGGCGAGAATTTTTCTTAATCTTTTGTTGAATTTTTTTAATTGGAAATTCTGCTTTCTTGAGTCTAGCGTCGACAATACCTGCTTTTCTTTGCCCGGACTACGTAAAATTTTCGTACGAAAGCTGAAACTTTCTAGGTTGATCTCTTGTGCGATATTGTGGTATATTATCGCAGTTGGGTCGGTTAATTCACATGACGGCTACAGTGAGAGCACCACGTCCCGTACCAGACAGTGCGAACCGAACAGTGCACCATTTGGCAGGATGGAGACTGGTCAGTCAAAGGCAAACCGGTTATGACTATCTGTGGACATGTGTTCCATAAAGCGTGCCTGCGTTCGTGGACAGACAAATTGTATGTCTCACGTCCGCCTCCTCCTATGAGTGAACCAATACCACCGCGATACTTTCCCGATTCAAATACACGTTCAAATCACTTCTGGTCAGCATGTGTCAAATACTACACGTTTTCAACCGATTTCATTCAGTCGAGTCCCGTCCAGATCAGGACAACCACGATCTGGTAGTCCTATCAGAAGATGGACTATTTCGTACAGCGGAGAGAACTCTCGGCTTACAGTAGATGAACTTGTCTTTCGAGTGGAGGTGCTCACATATTCAGCCCTGGACGGATACTTCGATCTACTGGTCCGGCACATGACAACCTTGCTTTCTGGTCCAGCTATGGACTGGTACTGGTCTCTCCTGAGACAAAACTCCACGCCTACGTGGAAGCACGTAAAGCAGCTTTGTTAGCTTAATGGGGAGTACCAAAAGATGACCTTAAAGTTAAAGCACAACTGAAAAAAGTAGAAAACAGGGGAATCTTTCGCCATGTATCATCAACACCTGGTACATCTGCAAGATTGGTTACAGAACCCCTTGCCAGATATAGAGTTCTTGGAGATAGTAAAGTGAAACTTGCTTCCAGATGCTTAACAGAAAATTTGTCTTCATCCTACAAACACTATAGCTCAACTACGATCCTTCGTAACTCAAATACAGGCTACCCAGCAGCGAATCGCGACTCCGTGCAACAGGAATACCTACCGCAGCTCAAGAGTTAGCACAACCAAAAGTTGTCTGTTGAAATTGTGACCAACACAGTCATTTTTATCAAGAATGCGTGCAGGAGAGACAACAATGGTTCTGCTATAGATGCGGACGAAAAAACGTCTTCAAACCAAACTGTGGGCGTTTGTCGAAAAACGAGAGACAGGTCGGGAATCCCTACTCCTTTTCTCGACCAGTTCAAGCATTGAACAGGGAGGAAGGCCCGCTCCATCACTAGACCGCAACGACAACGGCAATGTTGCTGGGCAGAAAGTTCGGTCTCCTGGCGCTTCGATATTAAAACGGCCACTAAGCCCTGCTACGACGAGTGGGCGTAAGCCTAGTTTATATCCGCTTACGCCTTTCCGTACGTGTCTGCAAAATTACAACGCAGTTCGAGTTCGAATTTTCTCCTCAGTAGCTCAGCTAGTAGGAATTATATATCCGGATCTGCACTTGGGAAAAAGAAACAAACGATCGACCGTTCGTTGGCGGGATTAATATCGACGAATGAAGAATGAACAAACGAAACTGGCCCACATTTCGGTGGCGATGCCAGATGATGTTCGGCCGTATGCTGAACAAAAGCTGCTCGGGCAAACTGAGACTGCGTTAATTGCTGCAGCAGATGTTGAATGGAGGAGGTATCGTACACAGGTACAAGTAGGTAATGGTGCCCTGACGACTGCCCGTGGTCATGTGGACTTGGACATCACTTTCCGTGGTAAGACCAAAAACGTACGTCTTTACATAGTTTCTGGGCTCGCACGGGCACTATATCTAGGAACAGTCTTCTGGCATCTATTTGGCTTAGCTCCAGATGTCCTGGGTATAATTGCAGAAATGACACCAAGCCTAGTAGCTACCTCTGATACCGACTGACATCTTCTTTCTGTTCTAGGTCACCAACGTCTAGAGCGTTTTCCTTCTTTCGCTTCTTTAGGCTTTTGAAAGACATCCTTGGTCTTTAACAGGATCGAGACGAATGACGAAACTCCGATAAAGCAGAGGTTTCGTCCGATTTCACCGGCAGTGCAGAGTTTCATGGATGCCGAATTAGGACGCATGCTATCGCTGGGTGTGATAGAGGAGAGCCAGAGTCCTTGAAGCTCTCCAGTTATACTAGTGAAGAAGCCTGCAAAGATCCGGCTTTGTTTTGACGCCAGGATGGTCAACTCCGTTAACAAGAAGGACGCCTATCCGCTTTCGCAGATAGATGCACTTACATATAAATCGACTTCCTCCGGCAAACTACATATCAAGCCTGGACTTGGAAGACGCTTTCTGGTAGATCCCACTAGACAATGATTCCAGAGAGAAGACCGCTTTTACTGCACCTGGTAACCCTCTCTATCAGTATACCGTGATGCCATTCGGCTTATGCAACGTTTCACAAGCCATGTGCCGACTTATAGACAAAGTCATTCCTGTCAATCTTCGTGAACATGTTCTCGTCTACTTAGACGATTTGCTAATACTGTCATCAGACTTTGACTTGTGGCATGATCGCATAAACCCAAGCACAAGCATTTTACAAATTTCGCAAGAACATCGTTGCGTAGAACAACACAAGTAATAATCAATCAATAATAAAGTTGGATGTCAGTAATTAAAACTCGTGCTGGAATTGTTCTAGTTAAAATGTCACTTGTAAAATGCATGTGCCGGGTAAAACGAAGAGTGCGTTATGACCCAAAATCAATTTAAATAAAGCAAAAATGCAAGGGTGCATTTTTGAATGAGAATAAGTAAATTGTATTAGTAAGTAAGAAATATTATTTATATTTATTTATATAAATAAGGTGGCAGTGCCTAAAGAGAATACAATCGTTGACAAGTTGCATACAGGTAGGTACGTGTTTTATTTCAACTTTTCTACCTCTGGGCATCTGTTCTCTGAGCTACGCCCAAGTCATCTTCAGGGGATCTGATTTCAATTTGAAAGTTTCCGCTCTTAGGAGATCTGGTGTATTAAGCTTCTCCATTTTAGACCTGCTTGTTTAAGCTTCTGAACGAGTTTGTTTATTCTACATAGCCCAGCCAATTTTAAACGCGAAAATAACAACCAGTTTTAAATCTACGAGTACAAGTGAATAGCCCAGCCAATTATAAGCGACCAATCAACTTTTAAGAGTCAACCATCATGAATGAGCTAGCCGCAGCTTTTGACAATATCATCAAAAATATAAAAGCAGCAACCAGGAATCCCGAAAGCAACATCGGCAAACTGACGTTGTATCCAGCAGGAACATACCAGAACCATATATACCTAGGGAAAAAAACCAGTTACCACAGTACATTATGCAAAGCAGGTCCAAAAAGGTTGTCTATAGAAGACTACAGAAAGAAGAATAAGACACCATCACAACCAACTAAGAAGCTAAAACGCGGAGGCAAGAAAGCACGCCTGCTTATAACCGTGCACAAGGAACTGCTAAGCATAGCACAAAGCCAGGAGGAGAAGAATAAGTACATAATGTTATTGACGAACACAAAAACGGAATTAAAGAAACTAAAGAAATAATGCTACATTAATATAATCGATCCTTAGTATAAAGAACGAATAAGCAAATATACCATAGAAATAACCGTATAAATTAGTATAGTAGTATTGTAAACATAAGGAAAAAAGAAATTATTTTCAATTAAACGATTATTTTAAATTTTGTCTTAAATAATTATCCTATAATTTTTTTTCTCGTCATCTTAAACTTTGCTCATAAGGGAATAATGACCAAAACAATAATAGCAAAAAAATCGAAAATTGCTGCCGGAAGTCACACAACAGTAACGATACGAAGAAATTCAAATTAAACAGAAAAATGCTTAAATGCCTGTGCTGCAGCATAATAAAACATAAATAAATACTTTTGATAATAAAAACAACAACAACAACAAACACTGGTTAATTTCAATCTATTTATTCGCACAAATTTCACAAATTAGGTGATTACATAGCTCTGCCCTGGAGTTAACTGCTGAAAAGAAAACAAATAAAATTACAAAGCAAAACTCTTATTATTAACACACAAATTTATTTACGAAATAAATATTAATAGAAATACTTATATGACAGATCGGGACATCTACTCTGTTGAATAACATTTGCCGGCCTGCAGTCAGACAACCTGATGTAGTTTCAATTTCAGAATTTGTAAGCCGCTGTAACGAAATGGACTCTTGCATTCGCTTCGGAAGGTAAGAAAATAAACTTGGGAAGTTTACCAGTGAAGTCCGAAGACCGAAGGCAACATAGTAGCATTCATTATTCCTCAGACGAGCATCAAGGAAATATTTATACCTTGGGTTGAAAGATAGTCTTGGCGTGGCTTTGGACCGTCAAGTATTTCCATATATATTCTACCTTGTGTTGAAAGGTAGCCTTGGCGTGGCTTTGGACCGTCAAGTATTTTCATATATATTCTACCTTGTGTTGAAAGGTAGTCTGGGCGTGGCTTTGGACCGTCAAGTAGTTACATATATATTCTACATTTTGTTGAAAGGTAGCCTTGGCGTGGCTTTGGACCGTCAAGTGTGTAGTACATACATACTACTCTCATATAAATTAACAGAAAAACCCAACATCAAGAAAACCCATGAGAAACAATAAAATCATTCAAACAGCAATCAATGAAAATATTTGAAATTACTTCACGCTAACAGCCGTGAAAAATATTCTAAAAAATTGCATCACTAAAATACTTCCGCCAAAGCATTCGAAATCATAAACACAACATATGTGTAAATGATGTAAGCCATTCTTACATCCAATTCATTCTTACCTTTACCTTCTTTTGCCGGCACCAATAAACAAATATTATGTAATAAAAACATTTCTCTTCATTGCATGAAGTTACGTATTCTGTGACAATGAATAGTGATTGCACATGGGTCAACATTTCTTGTGAACGATTTGCATTGCGATTGCATATTTGCTTTGACTGAAATTTTTGTCATATATGAAGTAATAAAAATGTATTTAGGTAACCTTAGAAATTATGTAGGTAAGTTAAGAAATTCAAGAATTTTTGTATACCTTATGAGTAAGGTCGATTATATATAAGCAGAACATTTTTGAATAAAAAATCATTCTTTCTCGAGACAGGAAAAGAAGTAGTTTTTCAATACAAATTCTTCTTGCTCATTAAGTCGGCAGTTCTAGTTGTACTAGAACGCCTAATCATTACTCCGGTAACCATAGCTGGCCCTTGGCTTAGCTTCCGGAAGTCGCCAGCTGCTGTGAAGAAGATACCTCTGGGCATAATTGGAGATTCATTACCTGATTAACTGGGAAGTATAGTTAATCATTACATGGCGACCCTGCCTCCCGAGCTGATAGCAATTCTGAAGGAAGACCCTAGAGCTGGACCAAGACCAATATCCATTGAGGAATACCGTAATAGGAAAGCAGCCGAGCAGTCCACACAGAAGACAGCAAATAATATCACAAAAAAGAAGAAGAAGAGAGCCGGAAACTGGTGAAACATAGACGAGAGTTAGCAGAATTACATAGGCTGACCACCCTAGCCGTCACCAAGGTTGAGAAGAACGCGTTCTTGGATGACATCCGGATAAAAAAGCAGCAGTACTGGATTTCGAAGAAGAAAGCACCACACAATTTACATTCAGGAGATAATACAAACAATGGGCGGAAAGGAATCCAAAAATAAAGAAGCCACCTCGAATCAGGACGCAGCAGCATCATCATCAGGAAATTCATTCTTAACAGCGGAAATATATATTGAACATGCGACGGATATAAAAATTTTTTAGGATTAATAATAGCCTTAATTTTAGTAATGATATTATATAAATACGTTAAAAATAAATTCATAAGTAGAGTAAAGAAAGAAGCTAGTAAATTAGTAGTAGCAGTTTAAAATAGATTCATGTAAGATTTTTTTTTTTTTAATAAACAAAGACAACAAAACAAAAACATGGCTTTGATAAAAGATGCAGAACCTCAAGACTCTATTTAAGGAATTGGAAAAGACTCTAGAAAATTTCAAGAAAAGTCCGAAGAGAATCTATTCAGCGCAGTTGTTGCTAGTAAAAAGGAATTGGACAGACAATTTAAAGGCAACGTTTCTTGAAGAATATAATCAATTAAATACAGAGCAGAAGCAAATCAATGGCAAACTATTAAATAAATTTAAAACCTTATACGAAGAAATAAATAAATACATTATCATAAAAACACAGCAGATTCAAGAGGTATTGGAAAAATCCATTGAAGAAGAAGAAGAACAATTTACGGACAGCTCAGACAATCATAATAGTTCAATAGAGGAAACCATAAATAATAACACAATGACATCCTTTGACATAGCGAGCGTCACTAAAATAGTGCCAATATTTGACGGAGACTCGCAACAACTAAACAACTTCATCAACTTAGCAGAGTATCTCCATGATGAATTAAAAACACAAGACGATAAAACGAAACTGGTAAAATTCCTGATAAAAACAAGATTATCGGAAAGAGCTCGTAACATAATAGTTAACGAAGCAGATCCCATAAATTTTAAATCTTTTAAGGAAACATTATTCAAAACTTTCAGACCGCACAAAAATGCACTAAAACTTAAAAATGATTTGTCTAAGGTTCGACAGGGAGATAAAACCTTGCAGAGCTACGTTTCAGAGATTGATGCTCTGATAGCAGATTTGAATAATATCCAAATATCATAACAAGGTGAACAGAATAAAGACATCATTACAAAGATGAATGATAAGATTGCCTTGAACTCTTTTAAATCGGGACTGAGAAATGCAATCAAATATACAGTATTTGCCAGCAGAACTGCAACATACGCTGATGCTATCGATCTTGCACAAGAAATTGATTCAGAACAAGCCAAATCAGAAGAAAACAGAATCTACAGATTCCAAGCACAAACTCGCAGATCTGGATCATCATATGCAAACAACTACCATAGATACAATAACTTTAACCAGCAATCACGTAAAAACTATAATAGTTACCAACCGCAAAGCAGATTTAATAATAACAGAAGAACATACTTCAATAGTAACGCTAGAGCCAACTTCGCGCAAAATAATTTCAGAAACAATGGAAATCCTTCTCAAAGACAGTACAACAATACGAACGGAGGGAATACCAATTACCAGAATAGACAACCACGACGGATTAATTTGTTAGACTCGGAAAACTACGAAACCGTCCCCGGAGAACACCTATCGAGGGACGAGGAATATCAAGAACAAATAAACAATTAACGAGGATACATTTCATTGATGTAGGCAAGCTAACAAACTACATATCATTACAGACTACCACAACTAAAGCTTCAGCCTCATCATGGTTTATAGATACTGGTGCGGACATCTCGATCGTCAAAATAAGCTGTATAGATTTTAATATTGTAAATAAAAGTGAAATTTGTAAAATAAGAGGCGTTACAAAGGGTGAAAGTGAAACCTTAGGAACATTAACATTGCAATTTGATGCAGAAGGTGAAAAATTTAAACATAAAGTACATATAGTAAGTGAAAATTTCCCTATCGCGACAGATGGACTACTAGGGAAAGATTTCTTCATAAAATATAAGTGTAAAATAGACTATGAAATTTTTATATTTACAATTTGTGCAGAACTTAGTGATATTAACCTACCCATTATAACTAAAATTCCAGAACAAGAATTCATTACTATACCTTCTAGATCTCAAATTATACAACCTATAAACATAGAAATAAGTGAAGATAGTGTAGTGCTAAGTAAAGAGATCAGAGAAGGGCTACACGTAGCGAATACTATAATACCAGCAAAAGGTATAAAACATATAAAATTAATAAATGTAACTGAGAATGACATACACATAAAGAATCCGCAGTTAGAAGTTGTTCCTTTGAATAATTTTAGATTCATAAAGAAGACAATCAGACATAAGGTTAAGGAGGAAGAGAGATTTGCACAACTAAAAAGTGAGTTGAATGTACAAAATTTGGATGAAAAAGCAAAGGATACGCTATATGAATTATGCAAGAATTATACAGATATTTTCTATCTAACTAATGATAAATTAACAGTTAATAATTTTTACCAGCAGCATATATCGACACACGATAATTCTCCAGTATATATTAAAAATTATCGTCTTCCGCAGACGCAATTGGAAGAAATAAATAGACAAGTGGACAAACTGTTAGATGAAGACATCATTGAGCATTCAACAAGTGCATACAATTCCCCTTATTGGTAGTACCCAAAAAGGATAACAAAGGTGAAAAGAAATGGAGAATGGTTGTTGACTTTCGTCAACTCAACAAAAGAATAACGGATGACAAATTTCCTCTAACAAGATTAGAAGATATTCTGGACAACCTAGGAAAAGCTAGATATTTTTCGACTTTGGACCTCACAAGCTCTTTTCATCAGATTGAACTGGATGAAGAATCACGACCACTCACAGCCTTTTCAACAAATAAAGGGCATTTTCAATTTAAGCGACTACCATTTGGTCTAAAAATATCAACCAACAGTTTTCAACGCATGCTATCCATAGCACTCGCAGGACTAGACGCAGAGACATTCCTATACGTTGACGACATAATTACTTATGGGTGCAACCTACAACATCACAACAGGAATCTAATAAAAACATTCAATCGCTTAAGAGAATACAACTTGAAGCTAAATCCACAAAAATGCAATTTTCTACAAACAGAAGTAGTTTACCTAGGACACCTTATAACCAGTGAAGGAATAAAGACAGATCCAAGAAAATATGATAGCATAGTAAACTACCCAAAGCCAACAAACGCCGATGAAGCTCGAAGATTCACAGCATTCTGTAATTACTACAGAAGATTCATCGCAAACTTTGCTGAGATTGCAAAACCACTCAATCAGCTTACAAAGAAAAATACACCATTCATATGGTCGGAGCAATGTGAAGAAGCATTTCAAACATTAAAACAGAGACTAATAAGTCCTCCAGTTCTCCAATACCCAAACTTCGACGAACCCTTTATCCTAACTACAGATGCTTCTGACTCAGCACTAGGAGCAGTACTATCACAAGGAGAAATTGGAAAAGATTTACCGATTTCTTACGCAAGCAGATCTTTAAATAAACACGAATTGAACAAACCCATCATAATTAAAGAATTACTAGGAATCTACTGGGCTATAACTCATTTCAGACCATACTTATATGGTCGCAAATTCATAGTAGTTACAGATCATCGTCCACTCGTCAGCCTATTCACTCATAAGAATGCATCATCAAAGATGACACGAATTAGAATGGAATTATCGGAATATGACTTTGAAATCATTTATAAAAAAGGAGCGCTAAATACAAATGCAGACACACTCTCGAGAATTAAATTGAGCTCAGAAATATTAAAAGAAATGGTACCAAAGGAAATAAATAAAATAGAGAATATATATAATGTGGAATCACGTGATAAAAATAAAAGCACGGACGAATCGTCAGGCCAACTATTCATCCATCAATGTGCTTCTATTTCAGAAATTAATACAATAAAAAAGTTAAAATTTATAAATTTAGAAGAGGATATCCTAGAAAGAAGATATAACAAGAAAAAGAATATATTTATAAAAAAGAAAGAAGTTGCAATCGAGTATAGTAATAAACCATGCCTTAGATTAGGTTTTATGTTGGAGACACTGTCACTCTCTATGATTAGCAACAGAATACGAAAGCTAGCTCTATCCACGAAAGATAGTATATTCAAGAATGTAAACATAAAAACATTTAAAGAAGAATTTAATAAAATACAAAGAAAGTTGATAAAAGAAAGAAACAGCTCCATAAGAATAATTTTATATGAACCTCCTAAAAATATAACCGACAAAGAAAAACAATTGGAAATAATTAAGGAATTTCACGATACACCACACACAGGTGGACACACAGGAATAAAGAGAACCATCAACAAAATCAAACAACGTTACTGCTGGAAAAATCTGAATAAAATGGTTAAATCGTACGTCAATACTTGTGAAGAATGTAAATTAAACAAATTTGTGAGACATACTAAAGAACGCTTAACAATTACTGACACTCCTAGCACTAGTTTCGAAACATTAGAAATAGACACAGTAGGACCCTTAAGACAAAGTAAGTACTACAGGTACATACTAACATGCCAATGCCAATTGGCGAAATACGTTGAAGCATTCCCGATGGAAAACAAGGAAGCGAAAATATTGGTTGAAAAGATCATCTTAAAATATGGTGCATTCACAAAAATTAGAGCAGATAAGGGAACTGAATTTGTGAACAGTATATTCAAAGAAATATGCAAAATTTTCCATATAGAACATGTTACATCAACCCCATTTCACCATGAGACCATGGGTTCAATCGAAAGAAACCATAGAGTACTGAATGAATATTTACTTTCTACATGTAAAAACGACCAATGGGATGAATGGCTACCTTATTTTACGTTTTCCTACAATATAACACCGCACTCTGAAACCAATTTAACACCATTCGAACTAATTTACGGAAAGATTGCAACACTGCCCAACTTAAGAAATCAAGACATAAGTCCAATATATAACATAGATGATTATGCCAAAGAAGTCAAATATAGAATACAGCAAACACAAAAACTTGCAAAAGCCATATTAGAACTAACTAAGAAAAACAGAAAAACAATTCATGACCGAAATATCAAACCATTAAATATTAAAGTAGGAGATAAAGTTAAAATAAGAGTAGGGAATAAGAGAAAATCGGAGCCACCATACAAAGGACCGTACTTAGTTGTAGAAACAAATAATGTAAATAGCAAGCTTAACATTAATGGAGAAATTAAAGAAATCCACAACAATAGGCTAGTTAAGTACTAGAATAGAGTATATATCCTAAAAACATGTATTAAAGTAAGACAGAGGTTAATAAGATTAATTACTTACAAAAACATCACAGTAGGACAAGATAATATGCAAACGCAAATCAATTCAAAAAAAAAATTTTTTTCAAACAAAATTTTTTTTTCCTATTAAAGGGAGGGATGTAGTACATACATACTACTCTCATATAAATTAACAGAAAAACCCAACATCAAGAAAACCCATGAGAAACAATAAAATCATTCAAACAGCAATCAATGAAAATATTTGAAATTACTTCACGCTAACAGCCGTGAAAAATATTCTAAAAAATTGCATCACTAAAATACTTCCGCCAAAGCACTCGAAATCATAAACACAACATATGTGTAAATGATGTAAGCCATTCTTACATCCAATTCATTCTTACCTTTACCTTCTTTTTCCGGCACCAATAAACAAATATTATGTAATAAAAACATTTCTCTTCATTGCATGAAGTTACGTATTCTGTGACAATGAATAGTGATTGCACATGGGTCAACATTTCTTGTGAACGATTTGCATTGCGATTGCATGATTGCTTTGACTGAAATTTTTGTCATATATGAAGTAATAAAATTGTATTTAGGTAACCTTAGAAATTATGTATGTAGGTAAGTTAAGAAATTCAAGAATTTTTGTATACCTTATGAGTAAGGTCGATTATATATAAGCAGAACATTTTTGAATAAAAAATCATTCTTTCTCGAGACAGGAAAAGAAGTAGTTTTTCAATACAAATTCTTCCTGCTCATTAAGTCGGCAGTTCTAGTTGTACTAGAACGCCTAATCATTACTCCGGTAACCATAGCTGGCCCTTGGCTTAGCTTCCGGAAGTCGCCAGCTGCTGTGAAGAAGATACCTCTGGGCATAATTGGAGATTCATTACCTGATTAACTGGGAAGTATAGTTAATCATTACAAGTGAATCTCTCTAAATATATCGTGTCTATCCACAGATTGGTGAATTGGCCAAAATATAATTTTTATCATTGTTATAGTAACTTGTTATTGAATTGGGCTTGGAATTAAATAGCTGGAATTGTGAGTTGTTGAATAAAGTTTTGGTAACATTAATTCGTGGGTTCTTATTAATAAAACTGCACCTATTTTATATACAGGATTTAGCCTATACTCATTGGTCCTTCCAGCCGGATCCCGATATTTTCACCAGGGGTTGTTTGGAATTTCATAGTTTCAATATTTAAGGCCTGTTGTCACAATTTCAATTTTTTTTACTTTCTCAATTATTGAATTAACTTATATAACGTCATCTAATGGTGGATGTAAAATTAAACAGACTTAAAGTTAAACAAAAGGCTTGTGTAAGTGAAGTCCAAGACGCTAAGGCTAATTTCAAGAAATAATGGAAGAAATCAGAGCAAAAGGTATCGGCCGAGGGTTATATATTAGAAAGACTAGAAACTATAAGACCAGTTTGGTAAAAACACACTGAGAACTATAGCGAAATAATACAAATGAAATAGATTATTTCAAGGGAAACGCGTATTTTGTGTTCGAAGTACTTTACTCTACTTATACTGGGGATTTACGGGAATTGCTCCTCAGGATTAAAGGAAATAAGGCGTCGTCAATTGAGAGTGATCAAAAACAAGATCAATATCTATCTACCAAAAATTCAATTACCCAAGTTTTCGGGTGCTTACGATGCATGGAGGTCATTTCATGACATTTTCGTAACGCTCATACACGACAATACCGAGCTTCCTGCAGTACAAAAACTGCATTACCTAAAGTCTTCGCTTACAGGCGAAGCTGAGAAACTTCTCAAGCATATACAAATCACTACTTTGAACTAAAAAATTGCTTGGGATACGCTCGTTGAACGATATAGCAATAAAAGGGTTTTTGTTAACACACAACTAAAGCTGCTTTTTAATTTGCAAATCGTACAATACGAATCTGCAACTGGTGTAAAAGGCTTACTAGACATACTTTCGGAAAGTTTGCATGAGATCGAAGCATAAGAGGTACTTATAGTTGGATGGGATCCTATTCTAATCCTTTATTTGGACAGAAATTGTCTTCGGAAACTCACCGTTTATGGGAATAGTCCCTTTCAGGCTCTAAATAGTTACCTACACTCAAGACCTTTATTGACTTTCTCACAAAGCGTTTTCGTACGTTGGAAGCAATTTCTGGGTCTAAACCTAATAAAATCATCCCAGGTTCCTCAGCAAAGCCAAGAACATTTCACACAAGCAACAAATACCCCTTCCCAATGTACAAAGGCAGTCACTACTTGCAACATTGCAATAAATTTAAAAATGTAGATTCCAAGTTTCATAAAACTGATATCTTAAAATGGCGTTTACGACTAAGCTGCTTTTCTCCCAAACACAATGTAAATGAGTGTAAAAGTAAATTTAAATGTCAAAAATGCAATGAATTGCATCATACATTATTACACGTAAATAAGGCAGAATCGCCTGTAGATCAGCCTTGCAATTCAGCTTGTTCGGAAGAAAGCAATATTAAGCAGATCGGTACTTTCTCACAACAAGTCACCACTTCGACATGTAAGGTTCCGTCCGCCATCACAAAATCAGCATTACTTGCAACCGCTTTAGTACGTGTACGAGCTAAGTCAGGTTTCGAGATGACCATGAGAGCTCTCATGATCCAGGATCTCAAGTATCCATCATGACAGAAAAAGATGTCAAAGGACTACAGCTTCGCTGACAGCGAACATCAGTTAGAATTTCAGGTGTAGGGGAATCAAACCACACATCTCCTCAAAGTGGAATTACCTGGTGAGCTCATGTGTACGACTGAATTTCTCAATTTCCGTAAATGCCTTAGTATTCAAAAGGCTTACAGATTTTCTGCCTCCATCTCGTGTGCTCAAAAGTTGGGAGCATATATCAAATTTAGATCTTGCCGACTCAATATATTTCTTACTTGGAAAAATTTACATACACCTAGGAGCAGAGGTATATGCGGCAATTATGAGTGAATGAAAAAGGGACCAAATGGTTGTCCTACGGCCCAAAATACTGAGTTAGGGTGGATACTTTTCGGACCAACTGATTGTAACATAGAGGACAACTCAGTACACACACATCGAATATCTATTGAATGCGATATAATGCAAATCCGGACAATTTTTTAATACCAGGGCCTGTCCTTCAGCAAGACTTATTTTCGATAGTATTTTGATTTCGGAAACATCAGTTCGCTATGTCTGCCGATATTGAAAAAAATGTATAGGCAGATTAACATACATCCACAAGATCAAAACTTTCAAAAAATTCTTGGGAGACAAGGACAGGATGCAAATGTAAATGACTATGTTCTTACTACGATAACATTTGGCACAACATCAGTACCATATTTAGCTGTGAGAACACTCTTACAGCTAGCCAGTGATGAAAACGAAAAGTTTGCAACAGCTGCAGCAATAGTTAAAGGAGAATTTTATATGGATGACTGTTTAACAGTTGCATATACTTTACAGGAAGCTACGATATTGCAAAAGGAACTAAATCAGTTATTGGCTGCCGGAAAACTTGTCTTGAGAAAATTCACTAGTAATCATCCCGAAATTCTAGAAGGAGCCCCACGAGAACATAGCGAGCTCCAAACTACGCGTTTCTTTGTGGCGACGCGTCTGTGTTTCATCAACATTTCCTTATTTCCTTTCTGAACGCTTGACCAGCCACTGTGTACATCACATAATCTATTTCATTAAACTCTCAGCTAGCAATACCTTGTTGAGTTTGGAAGGCTTTAGCCAGGTAGGCGACGGTTGACAATTGAAATTGATTTAGAACATAAGAAAGATTATTCATGTCAGAATTGTTGTATGGAGAGGTTGTTGTTTGTTACTATAAAAGTTTATATCATTTAAATTAATTCTTGCGAATGGAAACTTAATAAAGGACAGATAAAAATCCATAACACCAACAAAAGGGTTTTAATCGAACTGGATTTCACTGGAGGCTAATGTTTATGCCCGCTCCTGTGGCGTCAACGCTATTTTCTTTTTTCCTTTTTAGGCCCTTCCTTTTAGGACGGACCATCCAGAGTGGACTTTCAGTAACACTGCAGTTAACGGCGTTACAAGTGCTACAATCGATTGAGAAGAATGCCAGCTCGGCTGGTTGCTGCTAACTAAAGAAGAATATAAGTCGAAACCAGAAATTTGTGCCTCTCAGCTGTATAGCACGTGTGATGTAAACAATGTATCAGAAATAAGTGTGAAAATTAATGTGTGATGTACCTATATCAGTTTAAGAGGTCGATCGAATATTACAAAACAAGTACACGCAACCTAGATAAGTAATGGTTACACAATTATGTTGCCACTAGGAAGCGACTTGTAATGTATCGATGCCTAATTGTTGAAATCACAAATCAACGAAAATGAATTAAGCAGTGCCATGAAAGTAGGTGAGTGCCAGAATCGCGAAATGATTGGAGACAGCCTGAGTTTGAAGAAATGTTGAGATTTGAGTAAACCTTCGATAGGTTAAGATCGCGGCGTAATTTTATAAAGTAAATATATAGAGTAAATAAAGTAGTGGTTTTTATATGATTTCGGTGGTTTGTTTTAATAATAATTTTATCCCCAAAATATATATCCTTTACAATTGGCGCAGCCGGTATTTTCGACATTAGACTCCCTATTGAGCAGTTACTGAAAGCAAAAAGTTAAAGTGCGTGAAAAAGTAGGTATATATATATATATACATATCATAACAGTTGTGTTCTACGAAAAGAAAAATTTACAAAAAATATATATAAAAAAAATCAGTATAAAAAATATCTGCCATCAGTTATTATCCAACAGCAATCATTGCGATAAAATCTAAAGTGAAAAGTATGGAAGGTTTCATACTGGTGTAACCCGATATTAAAAAAAAAAAAAAGAAAAAAAATAGAAGATCCAGAATACACAAAGGCAAGGCCGCATAATATACCATAAGGAGGTCAACCCATCAGCCCATTTTAAAGAGTGAGTCATAACGGAACTGGAATAGATATAAGCTTATTATTATATTATATGTGTATATAAATATATAGCGACTACAATTTATCCAGAAGACAAGGTATAAATTTAGAAGATAGGTATATCACATATCATTAAAACCAAAAAATTACATGTTTGAATGCACACATCATGATCTATGTACACGTCTAAAAAAAACCATAATCATGTTTAACGTACACATGATGTATGTATGTACTCACAAAAAAAAAATTAAGACACCAACGGATAAACAAATAGCACAAGCAATTAAGGTGTTATGATTTAATTTAATTAAGCTGCTCGTTCAGCATTTTTCTTCTCGTATTATTACTTATGTCATTCAGTTCGAAGATTCAAAATCTAGGTGCACGAAATCGACGTCAGCGTTTTCCTAATACTACTCTAACTCCAGAATTTGCTCGATTTTGCGACAGAATTGATTCCCTATCTCTGGAATCCGAATTAGATGAGGTGTTTGAAGCTCCATTAAATCCAGTTAGAAGCGACGACTTTCCCCAATCAAATTCAAAGTCCGATTCAAAGTGACCAATTAAAGCCCGCATTGAGCTCAGTGATTGCAGCTTAAGTACTTCAAAAACAATAACACGAAATCAAACAAACCCTGGTCTTGTACAGAAATTAAATATTTGTATAGATAATATGGCCAATTTGTCACTTGAAAAAATTTCCAAGCTGGTTAATAACATCGTACCTGTATTTCACGGAGAAAGACATTATAATTCAAACTAATTACTTATTTTTCTCGATTGTTGCAAGTAAGTAGAGAATTCTTTGACCTCCTCCGAAGAAAAAACTTGTTGATACCCCTACTGAAAACAAAACTGAGAAGAGAAGCTTATGATCTGGTTATGTACTTAAAAATCGAATCTGTAGATGAGTTAGAGAGCTTACTTTTAACTGCGTTTAAGCCAAGTAACTCAATTAATGACATCATAAGCAATATAGGTCGTTGTGTTCAAATTCACAACGAAACAGTAGGCTCGTTTGGTACGAAATCAAATATGATGCTTGTTGAATGTAAACGTGTAATAAATTCTAAATATCCGAAAGGAAATGAGGCGCTCTTAATAGAAGTGGAAGAAGAAGCATGCTACACGTTTAAAACGGGAATTATCAGCCCTATTATTCGTCAAGTGGTAATAGGAAAATCGAGTAATTCACTAGATAAAGTAATAAAAATGGCTACAGAAGCTGAAAAAATGGAAGCTCGTCAAATTCAGAGCCGACAAATAAGTGCAAACTGGCAGACTTCATCATCTGCATGCCAGCAATTTAACGAAGATGAACTGAGGCAACTAACAGGTTTCTTAGAAGCAAATTTTCAGTTCTCCCAAGACGCTACCCCAAAAAATATGGTCACGCACCCTTTTCTAAACTCTAGTCCCTCTCCAGTCTTAAACACTTCTTCCGTAAATGTATATTCAAAATTATCTGAACAAGTTCAAAATCCATCACTAAATAGGACCAATTTTCATTTTTCATCAGCGAAAACTTCTGAGAAAGAAAGGCATGAACAGTTAAAAAATTGTGATTTCTGTAAAAGATTTGGACATACTGTTTCTGAGTGTCGCACCCGAAGATGGTCACAATTCTGTCACGCTTGTCGTGCTTACGGACACTCGCAAGAATCATACCAATTAAATAATATACAACAAATGAAGCAGAAAGAGTTCCCCAGAAATGGAGGACAAACAACCGTACCAAAATGTGATTGGTGTGCTAGATCCTCACATTCCGTAGCTGACTGCTACGCAAAAAAATCTTGGGAGGAAAAACACAGCACAAACCAAAATCATTCGGGAAACTAAAGCGGGCTAGCCTATTGCGCCCAATGGCTAACCCTTCTACATATGGGTGCAAATATATTCATTGTGGAGAATTTGAAAAATTAGCCGATAAGTACGAAGTTTCAAGTAAAGAAAATAAAACTATTAACAACAGCAAAGAAATTTCAAATTATCCTAACGTTTCTAATACAATAATCTCACTGCAAAATAATGCGCTAACAGTAAATGAAGCAATAATTGAACTTCCTTGAATATATCTAGAATAGGTAATATTAAGCTTTTGGTTGATACGGGAGCCGAAGTAAGTATTCTGAAAAAAAAAAATTGTTTATCTGACCATACATTTGTGAATCGACAGAAGGTTATTCAATTACAAGGCTTGCACGGTGGCACTGATCTCACCATTGGGTCTTGTGAAGGCATTTTTCTGATAGGTAAGGACTTAAATTGCGAATTTAATATCTGCTAGGAAAATATATCGATTCCTTTTGATGGTATATTAGGTCGCAACTTCATATGGGGCAAAGCAAATTGTCTCACAGTTGAATGAATGTTGCATTTCCCCGCCAATAGTAACAACTCAACCGAGTTAAAAAAATCCTTTTTTATGTAAAGGTGAAGTTAACCTGTTACGGAATTCATTTAAGGAAACAAGTAATACAAAAGATTGCTTGTCATCTAGCAGAAACGAAGTAGTATCTTGTACTTCCCATCCACTTCGTACAGCTTTTAACTTGCCAGCCTCTCAGAAGCATAGAGAGACAATCACTAAAGACTCATACAGCAGTGCGACGCATATCCCTCCGCGATCAGAAATGGTATTAGAAATACAAGCAATGAGCTGTGAGTATGAAATGTTATGTCCCTCTCAGGAAATTGTACCTGGCGTTTTTATAGCTAATAGTTTAATTAGGCCACAGAATGGGAAATTAAGACTTAGTATGATAAATGCACTTGAGAAAGAAATTATTTTTCCAAATGTGGAACCAAAGCTAGAATCGTTACGAAATTTCAATATTTACAAGTTGAAGAAGAGACATATAAGTGATGGAAAGATCTCAGAAAGACAACGTTTTCAGCGACTGGAAAAAGGAATATCATTAGACCAAACACATAATACCGAGGAGAGAAAAGCAGTAAAGGAACTATATGAAGCATATAGTGATATATTTTATTTAGAAGGAGAACAACTACCATTTTCTAACGTTACTTCTCACAACATCCCCATGACGTGTGATCAAGCCCCTATCAATCAGAGACCATACAGACTGCCAGATATTCATAAAAATGAAATCAAAAAACATATAAAGAAAATGTAAGATGAGCACATTATTGCCCCAAGTAGCAGCCCCTGGAATTGGCCCCTATTGGTAGTTCCTAAGAAATCACCCCAAATGGTGAAAAGCGATGGAGAATAGTAGTAATGCCGATGCTTTAAGCCGAATCCTTTAAGAAGGTACTACAATGTTTGTGACCTCAAGGTTGCAAAGTAAAAAACAGCAAACAGAAGACTCATTAAAGAGGGTTTATAAGTCTTCTGTTTCTCAAATTCAAGAAGAAATATAAGTAAACATTGAAAAAGATTCCAGAGAATTATAAGAAACTGGGGAAAAATACAATTACAACACATCGGAAATAAATGATGGTAATACTCAATATGATATTCTGACTGAAAGAAAAGATATTGATAAAATATTGAAAGTCTATCACACAAATCCACTAGGGGGCCACCATGGGTTTGCAAAAACCTATCACCGAATTCGGAGAAAGTACAGGTGGAAGAATATGTTAGAGGATATAACAAAATTCATTAAATCTTGTCCTAAATTCCAAACAAATAAACATTGCAAACTAATCCGGATGCCAATGGTACTGCCTGATACAGCGAAAAGCCCTTCGACAAAGTGTACCTGGATATAATGGGACCACTCCCACTCACGACCCTTGGAAACAAGTATATACTAACATTCGAAGATGATCTAACACGCTTCATGGATGCTTATGCTCTCCCAGATTGCGAAGCAGCTACGGTTTCAAAAGCTTTCTATGAAGAGATTATTACACGGTGTGAACTATTCAAACGTTTGTGTAAATTCCTACGCATACAGAAAATTAATACTACGGCGTACCATCCACAATCGAATGGCGCCCTGGAAAGGTCTCATCGACCATTAACGGAATAATTGCGAAATTTCGTGAATGATAACCCTCACTCTTGGGATGAATGATTAGGGCAAGCCGTCCATGTACATAATAACACCAAACACTCTTCAACATGTCTGACTCCCATGTACTGTCTTTTTGGTCTTACAACTGACCTATCCACGAACCTTAAACGCAAACCAGAACCAATTTATGATCATGAAAATTATTTTTATATCCTAAGAAATAAAATCCAACAAGCCCATAATATTGCCAGGAAAAATATAATAAAAAGCAAGGAATTAACGAAAAAATATTACGACAGATCCCTTCCGGAAGAGTTATTCAAAACTGGTGGCTTAGTCCTTTTAAAAAACGAAGGCAAAAATAATAAGTTATCACCTATTTGGATCGGACCATATGAAGTAAAGGAAGTAACGTCCCCTGTGAATTTAAAAATTCAGATAGGTCGAAAGGTGAAAGAGGTTCATTCGAACAGATTAAAGAAATTCCACGGTTAAGTATTAATATATTTTTTTTTCATTTAGTTAAAATACCTATATTATATTATTACCCGCCTTTTTTGTTATTTTATTAAATTTAGATCTTCCCCTTTAGGTCAAGACAAAAAGACACAAAACTCTTGGCTATATTTGTTAGTAAAGGAAATTACCACAAATATTAAGTGTGCAGAATACAAAACAGTAATTAAAATGCATGGAAAAGGTATACTAAATCTCAAACCAAACTGTCAAATGAGAATTGGCAATGTTCTACTCACAACTATCAACACCATTGTGCAGAATATCTCTGTCGAACAAATTGAGCTAATACCTAACCAAAATTTGAATTACAAATAAATGAAATGCCACAACTACAAACAGGGACTTTATCAAACAAATTACAGTTAATTGACCATCAAAATCACAAAACACATTTAGACGAACAGAAACTCAGCCTTAAAAACTTTTTACATAAGATCGAAAAAGTGAAAACCGACCGAGAGTCAAAAACCCATAGCCACTATAATAGGAACCACACAATTATTCTGAGTGTTTTAGTCTGCCTTATTGCGATAATTTTAATAGTAATATAGTAAAATTTAAACAGTTGAGCAAAAAAAAACACATACTTTCAAAAACGTTTTCCTACTATCCACCGGAAAACGCCCAACATAAAAGGTCAATTTGAAATGCAGGAAACTGATAACGCAAAAGTCAGAAGTCAGAAATTGTTTAAACAAAACATTCGTTTTTAGTACCTACTGAAAATTTTTTAACTTTCTGAATAGAACACATTTCTATTAATATCTCGAGGTAATAATATACAAACAAAAACAAAAACCTTGTGTTATTTCTTTGAAACGCAGTCGGTAAAGTTTGGCTATATATCTCAATATATGTATAATATAATTATGTACGTATTTTACAGAAAAATGTCCCATAGATAACTTAATTTATTAAATAAAAATAGAGCATTTAAAGATAAAAAAAACCAAAATTTGTTCAATACATTCATTGCTATAATAAAAAGAAAAGATATGTTTGGACTGTCTACATATACATAAGCATATTTCAAAACGATTCAATTTATTATAAATATTATACATCTATGTTTGTTTGTGACAATACACAAGTCAGATACAATTACTATATACAAGATATAAAAAAAAAGTTATTGTTTAAAATATAATATTGTTACTAGCATGGCCTTAGTTCGTTATTTAAAACACAATATTTCAGATATCATTAACAAATTCTTTCTTTTATTTAACTTCACTATTTACTTTTATAACATTTACAAAAAATTATCAAATCAACTCTTTATAGTTATCGCTAGTACTGTACTTCTAATTATCGCAATAGTTTACTTCGTTCATTTCACTGTCTGAAATAAGACTGCCCCCTGGATGTGAGTAGTGCCGTATTTATACTCTACAAATTATACTAGAACATTCATGAATATTCCGTTTTCCGAACCCAAGGTTTACTAAGATGTCACTAGCCTAAAGTTGCTTCCATTTCCAACAGACGACGCTTGTGTTAATTTGTGACACGTAACACTGCCCCCTTCTTAAAATTGTTCGTCCCGAACAACAGGTGATCCACGGTCTTCATGCCTGCCGTATTTACACAAACGATCCAGGTGAACGATTTTCCGTTTGCCTCTTGTACCACGCTGAATCCTGTATACCATGTCATTATTTCTAGTATTTCTAGTTTCCCACTGTTGTCGTAATTTTGTAAAACGTCTCGTGGCCGCGTGAGCATCAGCTAATCGTTGTCTGAGCTAAGTTGCGTAGTCTTCTGGTAACTTTTGTTCGCCTCTGGGTATACCAAACTTGAGGTGGATAGGTGAGCGCATCTCCCTTCCGAATATGACCTTTGCTGGGGTTTGTCCGGTCGAATTGTAAACAGCTGATATGAAAGCCATTAGAAATATAGGAATATGTCGATCCCAATAGCGCTGATTAAAGTTGACTACTTTTCTTATATGTTCGATTAATGTTCTGTTGAAGTACTCTTCCATGCTTTTAGTTTTCCTTCGTCTCTTATCATCCTTACATTCATTGCCTTTGATTTTCTTTCCCTTTTTTTCGCCATTGTCATCCTTTCCATTACCGCCTTCGCGCTTCTTATCATCACCTTTGTCTTTACCTTTTCCGATTTTAATTATACCCTAACCATCGTCATTATCAGCATACTTAGACCATTTATGTTTCGTGTTTTTCTTTTTTTCATTGTCCTCGTCTTTAGATTTCTTTCCTTTCTCCTTTTTATTTTTATCACCGTAGTTATCATCGTCGTTGGATATCTTTCCTTTCTTCTTTCGACTGTCGTTATCGTCATCGTAGTCATCGTCATCTTTTTCATCCATCCGTCCACCATGTAGCCATTCAGGATTGCATGGACGTTGTGGAAAGGCTTCTGCATTTCCGTGGATACTTCTTTTGTGGTATGGGGTTCCAAAGTTATGAGGTTGCAGCCTAGTCTCTCCACGAAAAGCTTGCTCTCTAGTTCGCGATCTTCTCCTTTCTGATAATGGCATGCGTCGTCGTTGCATGCAGTCGTTTCGAAGGTGACCCAGTCTAGTACATTTCCAGCATTGAAGGAGACCACGCGAAGTAGTGCTCTCTGATGACGGCATTTTGCTGCGAGTCTGCTGCCTAGCTCGATATCTTTGCCCTTCTTCTAACGCTTCCATTCGTTGGCGTTTTCTGCAGTCCCTTTGGAGGTGTCCCGGTCTATTACAATTCCAGCATCGAAGAAAACCACGTGAAGGAGTGTTCTGAGATGACTGCATTCTATTGCAAGTACATTCACCCACCGAAATTTCACTCGCTTGTACTGTACTCCGAGAAGCTTGTCTGGCAGATTCACATGCTAATGCATAGGCTAGCGCTTCTGCTGTTGACTTCTTTCCTGCTGGCCTTAGTGCCTTGATCTGCGATAGCGTTCACAAATGCTTCTGTTGCCACTTCATTAAGGAATTCTGCATTTACGCTAGAGTATGAAAGATAAGCTAATCTTTCCACATCAGCCTGCAGTTGTTGTAGTGACTCGCCATGCTTTTGAATCCTATTGCGTAATTGCAGGCGATATACTTGCTGCATGTGCTCATCTCCATAACGTAATTCTATCGCCTGTACTAATGAAGTGTAATCACGTTGCCTTTCAATCGATATAGTTTGTAATAGCTCTGACGCTGGACCTCGAAGTGCTAGAACCAGAGCTGTAGCTTTGTCTTCGTCATTCCATACGTTTACTTCGGAAGCTGCCTCAAACTGTAACTAATTTTGTCCATCAAATATTGGAGGTTTCATTCTGCCTGCACCGGATATTTCAGTTCCTTCCTGCCGAGGTTGTCGACGCTTTATTCTCTCCAAATCTGCTTTAAAGTTGTCAAGCTTCTCCGTAACATTTGGTTGCATTTCCGACACTTGCTGTTGAACTTCCAGCACTTCCTTCTGGATTCCTTCAATTTTTACATTTTGCTCGTCTAATGGCTTTTAAAGAAAAGTCGTCTGTTCCTCCGAACAAGGTTCTAGACAATTCTGCAAAGAATTCTTTTGTTCGTCCAAACGCGCTTCTAGAGAATTCTTTTGTTCCTCAAGGGCATTCTTTTGATCGGCCAAACGGGCTTCTAGAGAATTCTTTTGTTCATCTAGACGGGATTCCAGAGAATTTTATGTTCCTGAAGAGCATTCTTCACTTGCAGAGTTGAAATCTCCATTTTGGTCATTAAAGTACCCAAAAGCTGTTCTAGGTTCATCGCAGGCTCTTCTTCAGTTTCTGGTTCTTCCTCGAAAACGTATGTATCAGGATTCTTTTCTTCCTCTATCAAAGATTGTCTAAGTCGCTCGACTAGAACATTCTTTAGACCTGTCGTTTGCAATGACCGCTTCCCCAACTCCACTTTCAATTCCTGTATGCGAAGCTCCTCTAGTTTGCGTTACTTTGATAATTCACTCACAGTTTAATATAAAATTATCTTTCGGAATTTTCACTTAAAGCAGGAAAGTTTCACACGATTTCACCAAATTACTCACTCTTTGAATTTCAAAGTCAAATGCCACCACTTTATTTCGCGATTTTATCCCACTCTGACACCAGTTGTTACTAGGGTGGCCTTAGTTCGTTATTTAAAACATAATATTTCAGATATCATTAACATGTTCTTTCTTTTATTTAACTTCACTATTTACTTTTATAACATTTACAAACAATTATCAAATCAATTCTTTACAGTTATCGCTAGTACTGTATTCTAATTATCGCAATAGTTTACTTCGATCATTTCACTGTCTGAAATAAGACTGCCTCCTGGATGTGAGTAGCGCCGTATTTATACCTTACAAATTATACTTGAACCTTCATGAATATTCCGTTTTCCGAACCCAAGGTTTACTAAGATGTCACTAGCCTAAAGTTGCTTCCATTTCCAACAGATGCCGCTTGTGTCACTTTGTGGCACGTAACAATATACTACATATTTTACAAATAAATAAAACATGTAGGTATAATAAATTAGAATTTAATAATAGGTATGTAATACAAGCAGCAAACTTTTACAATAGTAATTTACTAGTTAAAAACATGTATACATATGTATCTATTATAATTTTAAAGATTGTTTAATTTCACCTAGCAATATTTGCTACAGATATGGCAAACTAAAATAACGAAATGTTTTCTAATTAAAAACTTTAGGCATTCACTAGCTCGGGCTCTTCCGGAATCTCATTTCATTCATTTCCTTTCAAAATGCACTTAAAGTTTTCCAGGAAAAATTTGCACAAAGAATATACAAAAAACTTCAAAACACACAGTCTCAACTTCAAAGGGGGGAGGAATGTGATGTAAACAATTTATCAGAAATAAGTGTGAAAATTAATGTGTGATGTATATCAGTTTAAGGGGTCGATAGAATATTACAAAACAAGTACACGCAACCTAGATAAATAATGGTCACACAATTATGTTGCCACTAGGAAGCGACTTATAATGTATCGATGCCTAATTGTTGAAATCACAAATAAACGATAATGAATTAAGCAATGCCATGAAAGTAGGTGAGTTCCAGAATCGCGAAATGATTGGGAAGGTTTCGAGACAGCCTGAGATTGAAGAAATGTCGAGTTTTGAGTAAACCTTCAATAGGTTAAGAACGCGGCGTAATTTTATAAAGTAAATATATAGAGTAAATAAAGTAGTGGTTTTTATATGATTTCGATGGTTTGTTTTAATAATAATTTTATCCCCAAAATATATATCCATTACAAACGGTTGAGACAACCTATCAACCCGATAGAATTTGACAATCCAGTTTGCCCAGGTGCTTCAACTGTCCTCATCAACAACGCCCCAACTAGTTGTTAACTGAGGATGCATATTGGTTGACTGACGATATATAATATCTGAATAATAAGGCTAACTCCATTTACCATAACGACAGAAGTGTTCTGTCAGACTTGACCAGTTTTAATAAGGCTAGCTTCATTTACCGTAATGACAGAAGTGGTCTGTCAAGGTTTGACCAGTTTGACATAGGGTCAACTGGTCATTTATGCTTTTTTGAAACGCTATCTGTGGAAAATCTAAAAAGATCGGTAGGGTTCCAACTAATTAAAACACCGGTTCAACAATAAAAATAGGAATTCATATTTCATATAGCAACCGAACGCTAGGCGAGTGTAAAGCAGACTAATTCGATTTCTTAAAGTATTACAGATGTAGTGGCTAATCTCTCAACTACAACAGACTTATATGCTATGTTTACAGGAACTTCATTTACGATTATAGGATACTAGGTATATAATGTAATGGAATTATTGTAAAATATTCTACTCATTTTTTACATCCTCCGGCCGGCGAAGACACAATAGGATTAGACTTCAACTCAAGCGGATATAGTAGCTGAACTGGCCCTCCGATTTTTGAACCATTGGCAAATCTCACTAGGTAAGCTCGGACTTTGCCATCTCGACCTTCATACGCTTCCTCTACCAAGGCAAGCTTCCACATAATTCGGGGAATTGACTTGTCTTCGACTAGCACTACATCACCACCTTTAACATCTGAGACAAAACGGCGCTGTTTGTTGGCGTGATGCAGTGATCTTAACTGTTGCAAATAGTCCTGACGCCATCACTTCCAGAAGAACCTTATTTCCTTAAATCTCGAATTCCACCGCTGACGAATATGTTCGGCACTTACGATGCTGTCGTTATTAGCTGGGTGAGTATGTGGACGAAAGCCCAGCAGTAAGTGCGCTGGTGTCAACGGGGAAAGGTCTAACGGGTCATCTGAAATATACGAAAGAGGTCTCGAATTAATAATATACTCTACCTCAGTTAATAACGTGTTGAGCTGATCCATGCTCAGCACAGCTTTTCTAATTGCAGCTTTCAAACAATTTTTGACGGTTCTGACCATCCTCTCGTAAAATCCACCCCACCAAGGGGCTCTTTCCACAATGAATTTCCAAGTGATTCCTTGTTGACATAGGAATCCATGTAGATTCTCATTCAATACAAAATCTCCCAGCGCAGATAGCTCAGTTGCGGCTCGTTTAAACGTTTTCGCGTTGTCTGAGTAAATAATTTCCGGAACGCCTCTGCGCGAAATGAATCTTCTTAAAGCTAGGAGACAGCTTCCAGTTGATAAATCAGGTACTATTTCTGGATGAACGGCGCGTATTGTCCCACATGTAAGCAGCATAACATAACATTTCCTCGAACTGCTTTCGTTGGCTTCTTTTACCTATAGAGGACCCGCAAAATCTATACCTGTCGTCGAAAAGGGACATCCTATAGAGGGGTAAAGGTGCAATAACTTGCGTCGCCGGCTTTCCCTTCATCTTCATGCAACGAATACAAATCTTTATCACTGAACAAATGAGCTGACGTGCTTGCGGAATCCAAAACGTTTCTCTTAACTTCGCTTTGACCATGTTAACTCCTCCATCCATGGTGATATTGTGTATATGTTGAACGATAAGTATACTTATTTGTGATTTTTTTGGCACGATAATTGGGCGAGCAGTGTTATACTCCTTAAAGTATTCGAGTCTTCCTTTTACTCGCAAAAACCCGTCATTATCGAGTATAGGGTCCAATGATAATATTCGTGATTATTTGGGAATCTCGCGACCCATCTGCAGGGCACTAATCTCCTCTCCGTACTCCTTATGTTGCACAAACTGCACCCAATAGTCTCGAGCTCTCTTTATTTCATCAGCTGATAGCCATATATTATTTGGATATTCATGTAGTATGAGCAATTTCTCGTTAAACTTGTTGCAACATTTTATAGATTTCTTAAGAGACTTAATTCTAAGACTTACAAAGCGTAGAACATAAGCTGTTGTTCTTAGAAGAAATGTCCAGCTTCTGAATTTCTCAAATGGGAGAATCGGTTCCCTTTCATCCGGAGATGATGTTGACGTTTCATGAAAGGTAAGCAACATTGCTGGATACTTGACAACCTCAGCTGTTTGCGGCCAGGCGCCTCGTTCTGCTTTCCGCCATTTCGGCCCAGAAGTCCATAAATCTGAAGCTAATAATTCTTTTCCAGATATTCCTCTTGTTAGTAAATCTGCTGGATTATCAACACCCGGGCAATGTCTCCATTCTCTCGGGTTAGTCAGTCGGACTATATCTCGGACTCTATTTGCAACGTAAGGAGGCAACTTCGAGCTGGTCCCCTTAATCCAGTGAATACATATTTGAGAATCCGACCAGAAGTGTACTGTAGAGAAATTTAAATTTATATATTCTTTAATGTAAAGGTACATCTTAGCTGCGGTTAACTCAAGCCTTGGAAGTGTAAATTCCTTTGATCCATCCTACTTTAGCGGAACTACTCTATTTTTTAGCTTACAGAAAGCGCACAGTAGTCCTCTCGTATTCATCAACACTCCTAACATAGGCTACAGCTCCATAGGCCTGTGGACTTGCATCTGCAAAGATATGTAGTTCAGTAATTAAAATATTTACCGCATCGAAAACACATCGAGGAATCGCTAAATCTTCCAGAAAATGAAAATCTTCACAGCAAGAACTCCAAAGAACTTGCAACTCGTTGGGTAGGATCTCATCCCAGTCAGCCTTTAAACGCCAAATCGACTGAAATAGAATTTTAAATCTGATGACAAAAGGGCTTAAGAATCCAAGTGGATCGAAAATTCGCGATAAAGTCTGCAACACCGCTCACTTGGTTCCTGCAACAATTGACCTTGCAAAGGTTTCTGCTGATTCTATATTCACCGACAAATCATCGCTGTTGATCAACCAGATTACACCAAGAAGTTTTTGTATATCAGGGTAGTTTTCCTGCGAACAGAATTTCTCGCGCAATTCTGGTCGATTACAGTTCCATTTACGCAAATTCATTGATGCATTTTTCATAATCAATACTGCCTCTCGATGCAAACTCACAGCCGCTTCTTTGCTATTCGTGCTTAAAATTAAGTCGTCGACATAAAAACACGACTTGAGTACTTTACAAGTACTTGGAAATTCTGTGCTCATGGTATCCAAATGTTTCTGTATGGTAGCTCCCAAGATGAATGGGCTACAGCTCACACCGAAGGTAATTCGGGCCATTCGATACGTTTGAATTGGTGACAACCTCGTTGCAGCTTTTAGTTCGCTCGCATACCAAAAAAAGCAATGACTGTTTCTGTCCTTCTCAGATAGAGAAATTTGCAAAAATGCTTTCTCTATATGAGCTGTTAAAGCTATTCTGCCAATACGGAGATCGAGTAATAACTTCAAAAGATCTGGAAGAAGGTTGGATCCTGTCAAAACACATTGGTTTAAAGATGCACAGTCAGAAGCGTGGGCCGAAGCATCGAAAACGAGACGTAGCTTGGTTGTTTCTTTATCACTCCTGTACACAGCTCGATGCGGCATGAAATAAGTACAGTCTGTGTTTTGCTCATTATAGACTCGCTCGGCAAACCCCTCATTGATGAATTGTCTCATCGCTTCATCATATTCTAAAAGCTTTGAGTTTTTCGTGAGTTTCTGCGTGAGCGATCTAAGGCGCGATAGAGCTCCCGCTCTGTTATTATCGAGATGTTTAAATTTTGGCCTCCACGGCACGCTGGCTTCATATCTGCCACCTTATTTTTCGATATAATTAGCCTGGAACATGCTTGTGAAGTCCTCAGTTTCAATTTTCTCTTCTTTGATCCCTAAAATATCTAGATCCCAAAAATTTATATACTGAAAATTGTCTTCTTCAAGAATACTTATCTGCAAAGTCGTAGTAGTTGTCAAACTGAAGTCTTTTTCCAAAACTGGAGCCGGGCCTTGCAAAGTCCACCCGAAAACTGTGTTAATAGACATGAGTTGATCAGCGATTTTCTCGTTTCCTGGTCTTACATAATGCCAATAACAATCGGCTCCAATCAAAATGCTGATACCGTTTTCTACTTGCGTAGGAGCGTTGCACGAATCCGTTAATGTAAATTTATCGAGCTTGGGATGTTCCACTTCGGGAGCTGTCAAAACATCCAAACAAATTTCTGGAACTTCCAGTGCTTCCAAAACAAAAATATCATTTCCATATTGACCCTTCAATGATACACGAACACGATCAAATAAATTCGATGGTGTTTGTTTCCTACTACCAAACGGAATTACACTAAGTCTTTGAGTTCCAATAACTGGCAGCTTCAATTTGTGGGAGAGACTTTGCTTTATGAAGGAAAGTTGGCTGCCACCATCTAAAATCAAACGAACAAACACTTCCTTGTTTTTAGCTGGGGAAAGGGCGAATACACACGCAGTTTGCAAATACACTTTTGTGCGTTTATATTCATCGCACACATTACTGTCACTACACTCTTATCGTCCTTCTGTTCATTGGAGTCTTTTTTCACTACTAACTGCAATTTTACCGAACGATTAAAATACTCAGCATTACACAACGATGAACTATGCTTTCTGTTGCACTTGTTACAATTAAGTCCACTAACACGACAGCGCTTCACTGTGTGACCTTTTAATGTACACCGAAAACACCTACCATCTTTCTTTAACATCTCTTTCTTTTTTTCTAGAGAAATGCGTTCGTTGCAATTTGCTGTTGAATGATGGTTAGCGTTGCAGAAAAAGCACGCATCAACTTCTGCCTTAAATGTTGATGCCGCAGTCAATGTAGTTGTAGTGGTGGCCGTAAATAAGCCTGCAGCTGTTCTGTTCATTTTAAGAGAAGAAGTACTTTTTCCGACTACGCGTGACTTTTCCAAAGATTCGACCTCTTTTTTTAAAAATTTGAGAATGCTTTGAACATGGATATCACCGTCGAATGAAACAGAACTATCATCTCCTCCCATAGATTCTCCAACGTCCCTCGCCGTATTTTCGCATTCCGCTTTATCGACTCTTTGAAAAGATCGATGATAATCAACTCTTAGTTCACTGGGAAAACACTTCAGTAAAACAGATTTTAGCATCACTGCATAATGGCTTGAGGGGATACCTAGAGCAGTAAAGATCGAGTAGATGTTGTTATCGTCTTATACAAATTGCGCAGTCCTCTTGTGTCTGTGCGAGAATTAACAGACTGTAATTCCATCAACTGCTGCATATTACGATCGATTATTTTCTCACCATCGCCAAACTCTTCTAGCAATAGTGCTATAGCGCCATCATAACATGACTCGCTGGGAGTAAATCCCGCAATAGCCTCAGCTGCTCTACCAGACAATTGTGCATGGAGATAATTAAATTTGTCTACAGCACTCAATGATGCGTTTTCATGTATGGTTTGCCCGAACTGTTCCCAAAACGGTAACCATTCACGAAAATCCCCAGAAAATTTTCGCAGTTGGATTTTGGGTAATTTAAACGAAGATGCTCTATTTGCTTGACCACTTTGATTATTATCCAAAAATATTCCATTTGATGAGAAGGGCTGACTTTCAAAGGATCGAAGTCGGGCTAAACGCTGTTCTAGCTTTGCCAATATTCCAATAGCCTTATCTGTGTACTCAGCACAGCTTTCTAGATCTTTGAAGTATCCTCGTCTTTACTTAAAGGGCGTACTTCAACATTCGCCCTTTGTAACTGATCATGAGCTGATTTTATTCGCTGGATATAGGAGTAAAGTTCCTCTTCGATGCAGTCTAAATTATAACGGTTGCCCTCCTTTACACGCGAAGTCTCGAGCTTTAAATATTCACTCGCTGAGTTCGTTAAACGCGTCACGTGGCCTCGAATACTAGCGCGACCGGTTAAGTCCATATTTAAAAAACACGTGTAACTATAATTGTTAAATTTAACGCACGTGGCGACCGATAATATATCATCGAATTCCTATAAATTCCCGGGTTTCGGCACCAATGTGGAAAATCTAAAAATATCGGTAGGGTTCCAACTAATTAAAACACCGGTTCAACAATAAAAATAGGAATTTATATTTCATATAGCAACCGAACGCTAGGCGACTGTAAAGCAGACTAATTCAATTTCTTAAAGTATTACAGATGTAGTGGCTAATCTCTCAACTACAACAGACTTATATGCTATGTTTACAGGAACTTCATTTACGATATTCTACTCATTTTTTTCATTTGCAGAAGACTGATATAAACAGACTAACGATAAAACCTTTAGTCGCACATCGTAATTCAAGGTTACATTATCCGGTTGTTATACTGACAACTGTGTTGTTGCTCTCATTCATGTGTATACAACTTCCTGAAGATATCCAGTGTAGTCAAGTCGAACTACTATACTACGCCAATTACTACCGGTGTATACAGACAACCTGTAGAGAGATCTGCTGGTTTCAACTCGCCTGAAGTATCACTCACTTACATCTGATCAAGACATCTAGTGGAACCTGAGGTCGTGGTACGCCTTATGGAATACCACTTAATTGGTGACCCCGACGTGATTCGAATCAACGGAAGAAGATATTTAAGAAAAGGTTAGATAGTTAAGACTTATTATATTAAATGTTTGGTTATATTACACCTTTGCATATTGTACTTCCAGTGTTTACATACCTTAATATAAAGATTCTTTTGTTCCATTATATTGATAATTTTGACAAAATTTGTTTGTAATTATTTTTTTTACGCTTCATGGTGCAACTAGCTTATTACGGTTTACAGTAAGGTGTGTATAAGCTTTCCACGCTCACCGACGTCTTGCTAGAATTTTCTTGTGTTTCGTCGTACGACAAATTTTGTAGAATTTCCGCACATTTCGTCATTTCTATTTGCGATTGGTCTTGCTTTAGAGAAAAACGCTTTTAAAGGCCTACTTAATGATGACGCACTGGGTGAGTCCAATGCATCTCTGTCAGTAACCATGCCACAAACAGCCTTATTGGGTGCGGTGTCGGTCAAGCCAGCATCTTTTTGAAGAACGATCCGGAGCTGTGGTTCCTCCAACTAGAGGCACAGTTCGAATTGGCTGGGATTAATCAAGACAAGGCAAAATATTATTATGTCGTTGGTGCGCTCGACGAGGGTGTTGTACACCACCAGCGACAAATAAGTATGACCTAATCGAGGAAACGTTAATTTCCAGGATTTCTGGTAGCGTAAATCAAAAGCTTAAGCAACTTCTGACAGAGCTCGCACTGGGCGATGCACAACCTTCTTAACTACTCCGTGCGATGAAAGCACTTAACAATAACCAACTAAGGGAGGCGGTACTAAAGTTGCTCTGGCTGCAACTTTTACCAGCAAGCATGCAAGCGATTCTAGCCTGCATAGACACTGAAGCGGATGTTTCCGTCATCCCAAGAACGCCTCTACATGTTTACCCAAATTCTAATTTGCAGCTGGTGGCGGCAAATGCCTCCTCCATTTGTACGTTCGGACGAAAAGTGCTATCATTGGATTTGGGCTTAAGCAGGTCCTTTTCTTGGTAGTTTATAATTGCGGATGTTCCTAGGCCCGTTCTAGGTGCAGATTTCCAACGCCATTATTATCTTCTAGTTGATGTAAAAAAGAAGTCGTTCATAGATTCTCTAACCTCATTGGTAGCATCAGGACATCTTATCAACAGCCTAAATTCAGGCCTTTCAATCCTGATTAACCCTACAATTGAGTCAGCCGCTCAGGAGCTACTCAAAAAGTATCGCACCATTACTCTGGAAATAGGATACACTAAGCAGGTAGCACACATGATGAATGGAGGCCATGTGGGGACTACAGGAGATTAAAGTCGAGTACAATACCAGATCGTTACCCAGTTCCTTTGAACTACGACTTTGCCTACCATTTAGAAAACTGTTCTCATTTTACCTTTTGGACTGTTTGAGTTCACGCGCATGACGTTTGGTTTATGCAACGCTGCTCAGTCCTTCCAAAGATTTATCCACATGGTTTTGCAGGACTCTTCTTTCTGTTTTGTATACTTAGACGATATTTTAATCGCTTCTAAGTCTCAAGCTGAGTATTACTTACAAATCGAACAATTTTTCAAACGCCTGTTGAACGGCGAAAAATGCGTCTTCGTACAGTCACAGTTGAAGTTCTTGGGACACTTACTTACACCTCAGGGCATCAAACCAGCTCCTGATCGAGTGGAGGCAATATCAAAGTTCAAAGTTCCAGAAACTGTGAAGCAATTACGACGCTTTCTGGGTATGGTAAATTTCTACCGTCGTTTTATCCCACACGCTGCAGCGCATCACGCTAGTTTAAACAGTTACCTTTCTGGTTCCAAAAAAGATGGTGCTAAGCGCATTGACTGGTCTCACCGAGTAACTAATTCTTTCGAATTGGCCAAAGCTCAACTAGCTCAAACGGCTCTTCTCGCCTTTCCCATCGTTTCGGCCGAGTTATCGCTATGGGTAGACGCCTCGGATACTACCATCGGTGCTGCAATACAACAAAATGTCGACGGTCACTGGAAACCACGCATACAAAGGTGTTACGTATCTGAGGTATTTACTCGAGGTTCGTGTCTTCACACTGTACACGGACCATAAGCCCTTGCAATATGGGTTCTAACAAAATCAAGAAAAGGCTTCTCCGCGGCAATTACGCCATTTGGACTTTGTAGGCCAGTTTACGACAGACATCAGGCATGTGCCAGGACAAGATAACGTTGTCGCCGACGCTAGAGTCCATGAAATTCAACTACGAGACCCCAACAACTTTGAAGCTATTGCCGAAACGCAACCTGAACATACAGAATTTCAACAACTCCTTCAAAATTCCAGGTTCAAATTTGAAAATTTTCTCTTCTTCGGCTCTAATAAAGAATTGTACTGGAATCTCGGCAACGAAAATGCGACCATTTATTTCCACTACTTTCAGACTTCAAGTATTTAAAACCGTCCACAATTTATCTGACCTAAGCATTCGTAAAACGAACAAAACCATCGCGTCTAAATACATCTGGCCGTCTATAAATAAAGACGGCAACACTAGGACCCGGTCCTGCTTAGCTTGTCAGCAGAGCAAGGTGTCCAGGCACTGCAAAAGCGCGCTAGGTTCATTTCAAGAAAGTTCCAGTTGTTTCCGAACTATCCACATTGACCTCGTTGGTCCTCTGCCACCCTCGCAAGGCTTTAGGTATTGTCTCACGATTATAGACAGGTTTACGCGATGGCCAGAAGCCATTCCTCTAATGGATATTAGTGCTGAAGCAGTCGCGACTGCACTCTGTCAAGTGTGGATAGTTCTATTTGGTGTCCCTAGAGCCATCATAACTGATCAAGGTGCACAATTCGAATCTGTATTATTTTTGGAACTTTCCAAACTGTTAGGTTTTCAACGTAATCGCACCAGCGCTTACCACCATCAAGCCAACGGTTTTTTAGAAAGATGGCACCGGACGTTCAAGGCTTGTATAATGGCATGTTATGAAAAGACCTGGACAAAGGTGTTACCTTTTGTACTACTAGGCTTGAGAACTTACACATTTGCGTGAACATTTCGCTCATAAAATTGGTTCCTTGGCCTGTTAGTAGGGAGTCCAGAATTCAATGTTTGCATATCATATTTGTTACAAATGCTTCAGCGACTGTTCGCGCTGCAGGCGAAGAGGAATGGCTTCCGTGTATTTTATCAGGCCGTCCTGGAATGTTAAGAGGAATCGATGGACGTCATGACTGATAGTCAAGGGTCCCACTATGTCCAGAGCTGCCCTTTCAAATGGCCTAGTGCTCGCCGATGTAATTTTCATCGACATGTTTGGGTTTCTAGTTAATTTATTAGCTTGAGAGGATCGACACCTTTTGACATATTTTTCTATGTCCAGGTTCATTTCTGGCCTGTTATGCACTGTCTGGATTCTTTAAATTGTCATTGTGATCCCTTGATGACCACCTAGGGGCGATTCATGTAGCTGTTCTATCATTCTCCTCTGTTCGTCTAAGTTTTTAATTATTGTAATTCTTGTAATAAACAGTTTAATTTTGTAATCCGGAACCTGGAATATGAAGTTTATCTTATTTTTTAATTCCGAAAGAGTTAATAGATCGACGTTAGGTAACAATATATAAAGTCTCGTGAGTTTGCGTTGCTTTTTTAGGACTTATTTGTTGTCGTTTTCCGTTCGCATTGGTATATTAGAATTTCTTATGCCATACGTTTGATTCCTCTTTTTGCATTCGTCTATTTTGCTAACTTCTAAGTTGTCTGTCAACTCCGGAAATATTTCTTTTAAGTAAACCTCAGTTTGATCCTCAGTTTTGGGTAACATACAAAATTTGTATCTTACGCCTTTTTCATTAAGAAGGTGGCCTCTTTCCTCGGACAGGGAACTATTATCCACAATTGGGCGATCTATTCCGATCTCTCCTTGAGATAATACGGCGCCCACGGCGAAGTCACTGGCATCAGTTGTTATATTGAATTCTCTATCAAACTCAGGAAATACTAGTATAGGCGGGGAAATAAGCTTGTTTTTTAGGATCTTAAACGACACACATCTTTTCTGAATAGGTTAGTCAGAGCTTTAGCTATCTTGGAACAATTCGGTATGAAACGTCTATAATATCCTACAAAACCACGAAATGTGGGGTAGGTTTTAACTGCTTCAACCTTGCTCTGATCTGGCTGAACACCATGTCCACACACTACATGTCCCAGGTAAATTATTTTCTTCTGCAGGAAATGACACTTCTCAGGCTGCAACATGAGTTTGTGGATTCTTAGTCGTTCAAGCACCTGAACGAGTTTGACATTGTGATTACTTTAATTATAACCGTAGATGACGATATCATCTAGGTACACAAAGCAATGTTATCCCTATAGACCTGTGAGGGTTGTGTTCATAAGACGCTGAAATGTTCCTGATGCCCCTTTCAGTCAGTCCGAAGGGTATTCTGTTATAATGATAATGCCCGAAGGGGGTCCTCAATGTTGTTTTCTCCTTATCCCTTTCATGCATTGGTATTTGGAGGAAACCATTAACCAAGTCCAAAGTAGTGAAGTACTTGAAACGACCGAATTGGTCGAGAATGTCAGAAATGTTAGGCAACGGATAGGCGTCTCCTAAAATGGCTTCGTTTAAGCATCGTAAATCGACAACTACACGCTAACGTTTCTTGCCTGTATCGTCCGATTTTTTGGGGACCAAAAGCAGGGGAGAATTCCACGGGCTTTTGCTTGGACTTATAATGCCTTGATCTAACATCTCGTTGACCTGTCGATTAATCTCACCTCTTTGGGATTCCGGTAACCTATATGGTTTGACATGGATTGGGACGGTGTCTGATTTAACTTAGGTAGGTTGTGTAGCTGCGTCGGTGTACGTTAATGTGTCACCTTCTAGATAAAATGGATCATCATATTGACAAAAAATGGCTATTATACCCTCTGTCTCTTCCTTATTGCAATGCTGTAATTTCAGTATCTCTTCTAGATTTTTCAGCCGATCTATAACTGGGTCTTTTTCGTAGTTGGCTTCGATTATGTCGTAGTCATCTAATTAAGACCAGGTTGGCTGTATGTTTTCATACGGTATATCAACTTCGTTATCGTTTGAGTTTAATACGAGAACTTTAATTGTATGATTTTTCGGTCTTGACACTGTATTTCCTAAAGTCACCCCAGATTGAATTTCTTTGTGTTCGCTCATCACTTCTTTAATTTCTGAAGTGGGTAACATTACCACATTTTCGCTTCTTGGAAGTAACGTGATTATATTATTGAGATTTTTATTTTGTGCAGGCAGGTTATCATATATTTCCTTTGCAACTCCTGTTGGTTCCCATTTACCATATCATTATTATCCCTATTCCAATGGTTCTTTTTTCTGATTTTCTTGAGCAACACCCACATAGGCAGTACAGTTCGCCTGAGCTGGCTAAATGAGCCCTCACATACCAGACAACTCGTAGATCTAGAATTACCATTAGAAAAGCTTTTAAAAGCTATCTTAACTAGATAGTATAAAATTTGGAAGACCATTAAGACTGAAATCAATTTCCTGTCATTACTAGATCCTTCCTGTTAAGTTCAGAATTAATTAATAACTTTTAGTTTCATTATTAGAGGAAAATATTGTTTATATAGAGGCAACAGTACTAGAGTAGACTGGAGGGAGTGCAAATAATTGTAGACCTGACCGTAAGCTGAAGTTGAATTATATTTTTTATTTTGATTGTTGTCAGAACAGCACTTTTGTTTTTCACAGTTGTCAATGTTGTAGCTGGTAGGGAACCGTACCGCCATTTTTGGTGATATAGTTTTGCTGTCTTTCACTGACTGTCACGAGCAAAAAACCCTTGTATTGGAATAGGAAAATAAATTGTATCTCGAAAGTTGTCGAGCGTTTTATTTAAATTCATGGAAAATATTGCAAAAAGGCTTGCAATAAAACATTGGTCCATCAGACCCGGATTTGTGGAATTATAACATTATTGGAGACAACTTGGATCAACCGCCTTTTTCGTGGAGATTTTCGTTTCTCAAAGTCATCACAGCAGTGAATATCCAGGGTTAGTTCCTGGCATCTTTCGAGAAAGAAGAGGGGAATTTGAGTTATCTGATTGTACCTGCAATCGAATTTTCGGATTCTTGGAATCAGGTGCAAAAATCAGTATAACGGTCTGGTAAGAAGCTCTTGCGTTGAAGAGTAAGTACAACGGTTCTATTCATTTCTTTATATGATATATAAATGATATACAGCCACACTGCTATCTATGTATATGTTTTCTCGCGAAGTTTTCTGAAACCCTAAATCAGCTTTGGATTGGGAAAACTCTAATAAACTACACACGAACTCAGTTGCAAAGATCTTTATTTCATGAAATCCGAAAAACAAGTGAAGTACAAATCTGATTCCTGTCTGATATTTAGACATGAATACAATAAACCAGTTAGACTGATTGGAATGTGCAGATGTTCAACTGATAAGAAAATTGCATCATGATATTAACAAAGCCAACCTAACCGTAAACATTAACAAATTTTAGCAAGCAATGAGAAATTGTCTACAAATAGTTGGGTTTTTTTTTTTTTACGTATAGATCATCATTGCCCGCCTCGTCCTTGTGACGACAGGTTCTTCAGGTGTGCAAACTTGGCTTGTGGTGGTCATCTTCTGAGGTAGAGTGTACTTGTGCCGGGCACGGTAGTGCTGCCCGCCGTGAATGATCCGGTTTCGAGAACGCCTCATCAATGTCTGAGATTGGTAGAACACAGATTCGATTAATAGCTCGTTTGAGAACTTGTCCATTGGTTCTTATGGTGACAACCCGGACAAGCCCATCAGGGCCTGGGTGAGCAGAAATTTTAAGTGCGAGCTTCCAAACCGTAGGTGGAAGATTGTCATCATGAAGAAGAGCAAGAAGTCCTGGTCGAATGTTATTTTGCTGCCTCATCCACTTGGTTCTTCCTTGCAACGTATGCAAATAATCTGATGACCATCGTCTCCAGAAATGAGAGTACATTTGCTGAACAAGTTTCCATCGTGTCAGTCGGTTTGAATTTATGCTCTCGTAACTTTGTTCAGGAACGGTGAGAAAGGCTGTCCCAATAAGGAAATGTCCAGGGGTTAGAACTTCCAAGTCATCAGCATCAGGACTTTGAGGAAATAGCGGTCGCGAATTAATACATGCTTCGATTTGCGTAAGAAGCATATAGAGCTCCTCGAAGGTGAGAGTAGACCCTCCATTGATACGCTTGAGATGATGCTTGACGGTCTTAACACCTGCCTCCCATAAACCGCCAAAATGCGGAGCTTTTGGTGGAATAAAGTGCCACTCTATTCCTTGAGAGGCTAGTAGCTGACTTAAACGTACGGGTAGCTCAGGTTGACAGAGAAAGAATGATTGCTTAAGCTCCTTTAATGCTCCTACAAAAGTCGTCGCGTTGTCACTATAAATTTTATTGCAGTATCCTCGACGAGCAGTAAATCTTTTGTAGGAAGCAATAAAGGCATCGCTCGTTAAATCCGAAACTAACTCTATATGTATAGCTTTAGTCGCCATTCAAACAAATAGCGTAATGTACGCCTTGTGAGCTGATCTTCCTCTTCCTGGACCGTAACGAACAAGAATCGGTCCGGCATAATCGAGACCTGTGTGGAGGAATGGTCTGCTGGGTCGAACACGTTCAGGAGGAAGAATTCCCATGAGTTGCTCACATGCCGATGCTCGTTGTCTGAAGCAAACTATGCAAAGTCGAATAAAACGACGTACTAACTCTCGTACTCCGATAATCCAATAGTTCTGGCGAATATAACTGAGTGTTAATTGGACTCCTCCATGGAGAGTTGTCATATGAGCATCGTTCACAATTAGAGCTGTTAGTGGGCTATGTTTCGAGAGTACAAAAGGATGTTTTGAACTATAGGATAAAACCGCATTTTGTAATCGGCCTCCTACATGGAGCGTAGAATTCTCCTTCTTCCAGAAGACAGACAGGCGAAGTAAAGCACTACGATTGCACATAGGTTGCTCTGCAGCAAGTTGCTTGTATTTATCTGGGAAAGAAAGCTGTTGGTTATGCTGAATCCAAAAATGACGTGCTTAAGTGAATTCCGCTGCTGTGAGGTTTCCACTTGTACGATTCTCTGAGCTGGACTGAGTGTTATGGGGGATCTGCGCAGCCATGCTGTTATACGAGGTGGCCGTGTTAACGATGAATATCGATCTATAAGGTTCCAATATTCGCCTCTATGCAATGCCGTAACTGCACTGATAGCAGAAGCCTTTTCTTCTAAATCCTCTTCAGAAGGAATTATGGTATTTCGCTGTGATAGATGTGGCCACAATACGGAAGAAGATTGTAACCATTGAGGCCCTGTCCACCAAAGTGAGTGTGCAGCTAGCTGGGGGCTCAGACGCCTCTCGATGCACAATCCACGGGATTACTAGTAGATGGTACGTACCTCCAAGTGGCTGATGGAACAGCCTCATGAATTTGACTCACTCTATTGGCGACAAATGTCTTCCACTTAGATGGGTGAGCCTTTAACCATGTTAGCACGGTGAGAGAATCTGTTCAGCACAATATTGGGATGTTGGTTATTGCTAGTGATAACTTTAGGCTGTGCACGATTTTTGCGAGCAGATGAGCCCCCATTAGCTCCAGTCGAGGAATAGAAACCGTTTTCACCGGAGCAAGCTTAGTTTTAGCGCAGAGTAGAGAGATGTGAATATTATCGTGGTCATATACGACTCGAGAATAGACTACGGATGCATAAGCCTTTTCAGACGCATCACAGAATGCGTGAATTTCGTAAAACTGGGCAGCTGAATGCATACCTATCCACCGTGGAATCGAAATCTGCTCCAGATGGATAATTTCCTGTCGAAATGTCGACCACTCCTTGATGATGGTGTCGGGTAATGCGTCATCCCATTCAATTTTTTGTAGCCACAGCTTTTGGATCAGAGACTTAGCAAGTAGAATTGTCGGTGATATAAAACCGATTGGATCGTACAATCGAGCGATATCCGAAAGTGGTTTTCTTTTGGTAAGTATAGATGGAAGTTGGGGAAGCGTCACCTTAAATTTGAAGCAATCTATAGATGGGTTCCATAGCAATCCCAGTGTTTTTACAACAGAATCATCTGACAAATGATGGTCAGAAGTAACAGGCTTTACATTGAGAATGCGGAGAGCCTCTTCAGAGTTCGAGGACCACTTATGTAAATGGAATCCTCCAGCATCAAGTATTTTAACCAGCTCTTGTTGAGCTTGTATAGCCAGCTGAATATTATCAGCTCCGAACAAGACATCATCGACATAAAAGTTGTTCGAAAGAATTTGCGATCCTAGCGGATAATTGGTATTTTCGTCTTGGGCCAATTGGAGACGTGTCCGCAATGCCAATTATCGAGCAGAAGCAGTTCCATAAGTGACAGTAAGAAGACGAAAACTTTGAATAGGTTCAGTAGGTGTTCTTCTCCATACAATTCTTTGAAGGTCACAGTCCTGATCATCTACCTTTATTTGGCGATACATCATTCTGATGTCAGCACTGAAGGCTATGAAATACTGCCTCCATCGCAAGACTATCGAAGGTAAGTCTGCTTGTAGTTTTGGTCCAACTGCTAGACAATCGTTTAACGTTAATCCGGTGTTGGTTTTCTTTGAGCCATTAAAAACTACTCTAAGTTTGGTAGTTACATTATTTTCCTTTAAAATGCCATTGTGAGGTAGATAAAATTGATGGATTGAAGCATCGATGCCAGGATCATTAGGAATTGGCTTCATCTGATGAAGATGGTGATATTCATCCATGAAATTTATGTAATGCTCTTGAAGGTCAGGATTTGAACAAAATCGTCTTTCTATGGATAACAGACTTCGTATTGCATTAGTCTTCGAATCACCAAGAGCGTTCACGTCTCCACTTGTAGGGCATAAAGGTAGTCTAACCACGTATCTACCATCCTGATCTCTTCGCGTGGTTTTTTGATAAGAGTCCTCACAAGCTTGATCTTCTTCAGACAACACAGCATCAGTGGTTAAAACATTCTCGATTTCCGAGAATTTTTGTAAAAGAATGTCTAGTTGTTCTGATGCGGTTTGAGTTTGCATGTGATACACTTGTATAGGTGACACCTCAGTATTCATATCAGTATCAATTGGTCCTGATAGAATCCAACCTAAATTGTGCCATTGGGGTACCATTACGTACTCCATCACGAAGTATATGCCAATAAATATCAGCATTATTCATAAATGTGGGATCAGCAAGTTGAAGACCATGCAGATGGAAGAAATTAGCTGCATTTATTGAAGTCGGGACTGATAGCTTCGTTAGCTTTGGTCGGACCAACGCGGTAGTAGCCAATGAAAGGCTTGGTTCGGTTACTGGTTGAATAAGTAGGTTCACGGCCATTTTGACCACTTCACTGGACGAGCCTACTCCTTCTATAGAAACATTCACCCTTTTGTAAGGCAATCGGAGGTACGAAGCAATCGGTGATGAAATAAACGTTGCCTGTGAACCTTGATCGAGTAACGCTCGGATATTTAATTTTTCACCTGTTGGTAAAACGACGAGAACTTGGGCTGTAGCTAATAGTATTGTACCTGATCGTCTGGTTAGGTTTGAGTTAGCAGTGAATAATGCGACAGAGTTTGAAGTAGTTGCGGTATTCGAAGAAGCAGGTGATGCAAAGTTGCAATGTGATGACCTAGTATCTGGTACCAGTTTCGTTGACGATGGCGCTATACCTGAAGAGCTTCCCACCTGATTCACAGTAGAAGTCTTGTCGTGTAGTAGGTATAGTATCGAGTGATGTGGCTCATTGCAATACTTGCAACGATTTGCTGATGGACAATTTGTAGAAACATGATTCGGTCGCAAGCAGTTAAAACATAAACGTTTCTTAGCTACAAAGTCACGACGTTGCTCTGTTGTATTCTGTCTGAACGACGAACAAAATTAAAGAAAATGTTTGTCGAGGCACTGAGGGCATTTCTTGGATTTATCAGGTGGTGAATGAGTTGTAGCGTTTACCTTTAAGGGCCAATGCTTGTTAGAAGGTTTGTGTGGAAGAAATTTATTAATTTCCTTCGTTCGATTTGTGCCGGCACCAACGACTTCGAGAGTATTAAGACGATGATGTAAAAACTGGTTGAATTCTTGAAAATTTGGAAGCGTATCAGCGCTGCAAGAATTTTCCCAAACCTTCCTAGTCGCAGGATCTACTTTTTGACTAGTCAGAAAGATGAGCTAATCGTCCCATAGTTCGACGGGACGCCCCAAAGATTCTAATGCTTTTATAGCTTCACTGGTACCGTCAAATAATTTACGAAGTTCCTCAGCTGTTTCACTCTTCATAGGAGCCAATGACGTTAATAATTTAAGGTAGGAATTGACTAGCAAACGCTAATTCTCATATCGGCAGCATAAGAGTTCCCATGCTTTAACGTAATTAGCATCTGTTATTGTGGTGTTACGTAGGAGATGCTCTGCAGAACCAGCAGGACTGCCTTTGAGGTAAAATAACTTTTGAGAGCCAGTGAGGTTACTATTACAGTCGATTAGGCTTTGAAATAAGTCATGGAATGCGGGCCATTCCTTCAAATCGCCGGTAAACCAAGGAAGATTAATCTTAGGAAGCGTTGAAATAGAACCAGCTGAGATAGAATTGTCGTGGCTTTTCGCAACAGATTCAACATGTGAAGGGTGCAGTTCCTTTATCATATCCAATAATTGCGCACTACTCTCACAGTAAACCATTTCAGTGTTTTCAACATGATTAGCTTTAAAGTACGCAAGTTGCAAATCACCAGTAGTAACTTTTAATATCTGATCATGTGTTGAGCAAAATCGATCCAAATACTTTCGTAACAATTCTAGTCGTACATGAAGAAAGCTTTCCGTTAATTTTCTTCGCCGGATTTCCTTGTATTGTCAATAAAATTTGACATTAAAGTCATGATATTAAGCTGCTGGTCAACTAGTGCGTCCATGATTGTAAAAATTTTATGCAACAATATAATAAATTGGAATGGACTTACGTTTGATGTATGCGATAAAAAGATCTCCTCACCAGTAACAATGAACTGGATTCGTTTGTCTGATTCAGCAACCTAACCGGTATGTAGGTACCACACGAGCCTTTATTTTCTATTGTTTTAAACACTATCAGATGACTACTAGAAAATGTAAGACCTTGACTAGAGGTCAGCGGAAACAATAAAAGAAAGTAATGCAGTGTATAAACGTTGTACGTAATGAACTTAAGCACATTAGCTGCACATTTAATCACAATTTAGAGCTCACTAATTTTATATGGATGATTAAAGGAAGTCACTCACATATCACGTGGTCGCGAAAATGAGCGCAGGACACAACTATACGAATAGTGTCGATTAATTGAGAAATCGCACGTAGTCTAGAGATTAAGAACCAGATCGCGATGTCATGCTATATGCGATAATGATCGCGTTACTTAATTCGATAAGGGTACAGTTCCCGTTCACAAAGTTAGCGACACTGATCGCGTTAATTAATAGTTCTATGAGGGAATAGATCCCTATCACACGTTTGTCCCACTGATCGCGACAATAAGTTGTATGAGGGAATATATCCCTATTACACGTTTGCGACACTGATCGCGACAATAATTGATATAAGGGAATAGTTCCCGGGTTTTGGCACCAAATGTTTTCTCGCGAAGTTTTCTGAAGCTCTAAATCAGCTTGGGATTGGGAGAACTCTAATAAACTACACGCGAACTCAGTTGCAAAGATCTTTATTTCATGAAATCCGAAAAACAAGTGAAGTACAAATCTGATTTCTGTCTGATATTTCGACATGAATACAATAACCCAGTTAGACTGATTGGAATGTGCAGATGTTCAACTGATAAGAAAATTGAATCATGATATTAACAAAGCCAACCTAACCGTAAACATTAACAAATTTTAGCAAGCAATGAGAAATTGTCTACAAATAGTTGGCTTTTTTTTTACGTATCGATCAGTATATGAATACATAAAGAATAAACGGCATAGAGTGTGAGGTAGAAATTACTTAATAAAAGGTGGCAATTAGAAACAATTTGACAATATATAGGTGTGAAGGAAAATGACCGATTCAAAAACTTCTGAGTGAAGGGGAGGAACCGCAATCAGGGAAAGGTACTAATTCCGAATTGGCTGCGTTGAAAAGAAGACGCGCTTCTGCGCAAGGCAGCATTACTCGAATAAAGAATTTAGTGCAAGATAGTGGAGCATCGTTAAATCTCTACGAACTTGAAACGAGGTTAGGATTACTCGAGAATTAATTTGCTAGGGCAGTGGAGCTGCATAATAGGATAGAAGGTATAGATTCAGAGGAAAAGGCAAATACCGCTAAGCTATGTGAATTGGAAGAGGCATACTGTAGAACTAAATCAGCCATTCTCGCCCTTGTGTATGCTAAGGGAAAGGCTGCAGGCAGCATGGCCACGCAAACATCCTTTTGCATTCCCTCGATAAGACACCGAAATTTACCGCAGCTGAAATTATCATTTTTCACTGGAAAATACACAGAATTTTTAGATTTTTGGAATAAATTTAAATCGTTGGTAGATAATGATAGTGAGTTATATGATTCCGAGAAGTTCCAGCATCTTTTGCACTGTTTACGGGAGGAAGTCACGGCAACAGGAGATAAGCTTGAGCCGACGTCCGATAACTATAAGAAAGCGAAAGATATATTAGAGAAACGGTACCACAACAACTGCATTATATTGGGTGCTCCTATTCGTGAGCTGTTTGAGCTACCGGCCGCATTGCAGAACTCTGTGACCAGTTTAAGAAAATTCCTAGACTCTGTCAATTCTCATTTGCAATCGATGCCGTCCATCACCACAGATACGGATATTTATAACGGATTGATCTTGTACCTTGTGTTGTCGAAGGCCGACACGTCAACCCAAATAAGTGGGACGATTTTAAAAAATTAAAGGATTATCCTAAATGGGAAGAGTTTTCAGAATTTTTAAATAATCGGTGTCACATCTTACAAAAAAGAGAGTTAACAAGCAAAGCTAGTCCGGCCACGTTTTCTTTAAGATCATCTGCCTCTAAACCCAAGCACAACATCAATAATCGAACCAAATAAACGGTGTTAACATCAGTCGCTCAAAATGCATGCATCCATTGTCGGTGGTCAGAGCATCATATTGTAAAATGCAGCAAATTTCTTAGCAAAACGCCCATTAATCGATTTTATGAAGTAAAACGATTATCACTATGCCTTAACTGTTTAGGAAATGGTCATTCAACCATCAATTGTAGTAGTCCCAGATGTAGCACGTGTTCAGATGCTCATCATGCTCTCTTACATAGGGATCAACCCAAAGCATTGTCCCATCAAGGTTCTTCGAAATTGAGCGACTATTCGGGTTCTGTAGATCAAGTCTCAGCTAGAGTCTCGGTAGCCGGGCCATAGCCGGGAACGAGCGCTGGAAGTTCTCCCGTTACTTCATTTTTGTCGTCAGAGCCTTCAAATAGGTCGCCGGCACATGGATTGCACACCTTCTTAGCGACCGCGATCGTTTACATTGAGGACAAGTGGGGTTCCTTTATACCCTGTCGAGCGGTTCTGGATTCGGCGTCTCAGTTAAATTTCCTTTGTGAGCCCTTGTTGAAGAAATTGAATTTATGTTTAATGTTACGATAAAATCTCGTTGTGCAAATTATGTGACCAATCTCAAAATGTGGGTCCTGCAGTCAATAGCGGATAGTCAACCGGATAGTAATAGAGATAGATGATTGGAAGATTCCAAAGAACATTCAGTTGGCCGACCCACAGTTTAATGTCCGGGAAAAATTGATATTCTGATTGGGGCTTCGGTTTTCTTTGAATTATTATGCGCTGCAAAAATAAAATTAAAAGAGAATTTACCAATTCTACAAAAAACTCTCTTAGGTTGGGTCGTGGCAGGACAATGCAGTATCTCGGGAAATCATCAGGGGTTGTGTAGTATGGTAGCCATGAATTCACAATCCGCTGAGGAGGGACTTCTGAAAATATTAGAGAGGTTTTGGAATATAGAAAGCATTCAATCGCCACCTTTGATTTGGACTCAAGAGCAACAGGATAGTGAAGAGCATTTCCGTGAAAGTTGTAGACGGACAACTGAAGGTCGTTTTGTGATAAAGTACCCCCTCAAAGATAGCCCCCCCCGTCTTAGGGAATTCATATGAAATTGATACTCGACGTTTCCTTTATTTGGAAAAAAATTGGACAAAAACCCTGAATTGGAAAGACAATATGTGGCTTTCTTGAGAGAATATCGTGAGTTAAAACACATGGAGGCTATCCCGACAGAAGAAGCGCATTCGGTGCGATATTATGTTCCTCATCACTGCATAGTGCGCCCAGAATCGTCTACTACCAAACTTAGAGTCATTTTGAATTGCAGTTGTCCCACAAGCTCAAATATTTCCCTCAATGAGATTATGATGGTAGGACCCCTACTTCAGCAGGAATTGTTTGACATCTTAATTCGTTTTCGATCGCATAAATACGTCCTAACTGGTGATATATCCAAGATGTATTGTCAGATTTTGGTTGACGATGAGGACAAGCGCCTGCAGTGCATCCTGTGGCGGGAAGATTCTGCCGAAACGTTGCAGACGTTCCAGTTGAATACTGTCACCTACGGAACTGGAGCAGCTAGTAGATGAGTACGTGGGCACATACCCAATGGGGGCTAACATAATATACCGAGATTTTTATATGGATGATGTCATTACTGGGGCAGATTCCATTGATGAGCTTATCAAGATAAGAACCGAACTATGTGAAATTCTGAAGAAGGGACAATTCGAACTACGGAAATGGTGCGTGAACAAAGACAGTATTCTGGAGGGCATCCCATTGTCTGATCGGAAACAAACATTAAAGTTCAATGATTCCGATATTGTCAAAACTTTGGGTCTTGTTTGGCATCCTAAAGATGACAAGATGTGCATTCGATACTCTGCGGATACTGTCTCAAGGAAAATTACTACAGTGCTTTCGCAGACAGCCAGAATTGTCGACCCTCTGGGACTTATAAATCCAGTGACAGTACTAGCGAAGATATTTCTACAAGATTTATGGAAATTAAAATTAGACTGGGATGAGTCGCTGCCCATGAAATATTTGTATCAATGGGAAAGAATTGCAAAACAGCTCAACAAAATTATACACATAGAAATTCCACGATTCGTACTGCTCAGCACAGAAATATCAAAGGTAGAGCTACACGGATTTTCGGATGCGTCCCAAAGAGCATATGGGTGCTGTATATATTTTTGGTCGATCAATAACATGGGCGAAATTGTCGTTAGCCTTTTGTGTGCGAAATCACGTGTTACTCCAGTGAAGACGATTACATTTCCCGGATTGGAACTGTGTGCAAGTGAGCTTTTGGCGCATCTAATGAACCGAGTCAAGAAAAATATCGATCGCTCAATAGACGAAATATATTGTTGGACAGATTCGGAAATTGTCCTAGATCGGTTAGCAGGTCACCCGTCCGATTGGCCCTCATTTGTAGCGCACCGAGTTGCTAAAATTCAAGACGTATCGACTATCAAATGGAGACATGTACCAATGAAAAGTAATCCAGCAGATATAGTTTCGAGAGGAATGCTGCCAGAAACCCTAATGCAATCAACACTTTGGTTTTCCGGTCCAACCTTCCTGCATCAACTACAAACGGAGTGGCCCACCAGAAAGCGAGCACCCCCTCCTAATTGCCTGAATGAAAAATTGCCAGAGTCGAAAGTAAATGCCAAAGTTATGTTAACGGTCAGTGCAAGAGTGGAGCCAATTATAGATCTCATCCGAACCCATAAGCAGATTACTTCATTTCGAACGATGCAAAGAATATTCGCCTACGTCCTGCGCTTCGTCGCTATCATTCGTCGTCGTTCAAAGGAACCAGAGACTCATCTAACCGAAGAATTTTCCACTGAGGAACTGGACTCATCGCTAATAGCAATCATGTGGAATATCCATCGCAAGGAATTCGCGCCTGAAATACTCGCATTAGAAAAGCAAAAGGAGGTGAATAACAAAAGCAGCCTGAAATCCTTAAGTCCCTTTCTACAAAGGGATTCCGCATTGAATTTGCTAAGGGTAGGAGGGCGACTCCATAAAGCTGATACTTCATATCCGACGAAGCATCCCATAATCCTCCCATCCCTTTACTACAACATTACTGAATCATTTGCATTTAACTAATTGTCATGCAGGTCCCCAAGCACTAGTGGGCATCTTGAGGCAACGATTGACAGAATTGCTTCGGCAATGGCAACGTCTTCGAGTTTTGCAGCAAACATTATGGACGCGCTGGAGGAAGGAATGCCTAACGAATCTTCAAAATCGCTTGAAATGGTCGTCGTCATCGCCAAACGTTCGAAGGGACACGATGGTTTTTGTTGCTGGCGAAGATTTGCCACCACAACGCTGGTTGCTAGGTCGCATTGAAAGGGTTCACCCCGGCCCGGATGGTCACGTGCAAGTGGCAGATGGCCGAACAAAGGTTGGTTTAATTCGTTGATCCATCCACAAGGTATGTAAATTGCCCGTCATCATGTTGAAATACTACGTATTGCCAAGGGCGGCGGAATGTTAAGTTCAGAATTAAACTAATAACTTTTAGTTTCATTATTAGAGGAAAATATTGTTTATATAGAGTCAACAGTACTAGAGTAGACTGTAGGGAGTTCAAATAATTGTAGACCTGACTGTAAGCTGAAGTTGAATTATATTTTTTATTTTGATTGTTGTCAGAACAGGATTTTTGTTTTACACCGTTGTCGATGTTGTAGCTGGTAGGGAACCGTACCGCCATTTTTGGTGATATAGTTTTGCTGTCTTTCGCTGACTGTCACGAGAAAAAAGCCTTGTATTGGAATAGGGAAATAAATTGTATCTCGAAAGTTGTCGAGCGTTTTATTTAAATTCATCGAAAATATTGCAAAAAGGCTTGCAATAAAACACGTCCCTTCCCAAATCTTTTGTATTTGAAGGTTCATCATTTGCCGTGCTACTTTATTTAGCTTTTATGACGTTATGTTCTTAAATGTATTCATCAGCGATTCAGTTTTTTTTCTCACTTCTGCACTGCTCTACAAGTTTTCTTGCATGTGTTCCAGATTGGTCGTATTGTATGGTCTTTCTGAGACTCGATTTCACGGTGTTGTTATTATTGCTGGGGAGCTTTCCATACATTATAGGGGGTTAAATATTAACTTTGTTTACTTGGGGAATAAGAAATACCATTTCCAACTAGCCTTCTGAATAACTGGAACTGCATTTGTAGTTTGTTAAGAAATCACTTCCTAACAAGCCGTCACTTCGTAATTTATTGTTTTCTGGAATTATGTGGAAATGGGTGTTTAACTGACAGTTTTGAATTGAGAATGAGTGAGCCAAATGACACACCTAAGGAATTGCATCACCAGCTAGGGTTGTTATTGTGCAACTCTGATTTTCATAAACTAGGGCTGTGCCTATAGTAAATAGCTTCGGCTTTATGAAGACTTTTTTCAGCAACAGTGCCTACTATAAATCGTGTAGTTTTATATTTTGAAATGTCAAATGGAAATTGCACTGTTAGTGAATTTTGTGATGTGCTCATGGGCACTCGAATTTTTTATGTCAATAATTTTGGAGTGCTAAATGTGGTTACTCGTGTATGACGGTGTGAATAATTATCTCGCGGGATGTTTCGCCGTCCGAGTCGCCCCGCGGAAATTGGTTTCCCTGATATGACTCATGAGGAATGGGCCACCCAACCTGTCTCATTGGTTGAGGTTGGTTACTAGAAGCCGGTCAATATTCAAATTTTCTCCTATCGTTAGAAAGTCGTTCATCATAGCGTTTGTTTCCACATTCGTAAGCGCGGTGATTTATTACGGAATTCACATGTGATTCTATTCACTTCTCTTTTTATGTTTGGATATGTTACGTGAAAAGGAGGTAGTTGTTTACGCTTGAAAAAACTATCTTTGATATGGCTTTTTTTGCCACAATATTCACAAACAAGTACATTATGGTGTGAACAGGACACGCTCCTCAGTGCGTTGTGAATGCTCATTTGTGAAACTGATTAGCTTTGTGAGGGAAGTTTCAGAGCGAGCTTTTGCTATCACTTTTAATTGATAATTTCCGAACCCATCTTCGAAAGCTCGAATAGCATTCTGCTCGTTTTCTATGAGCAAATGTTTCTGTGAAGCGCTATCAGCTCCTTCATGCATGGTGGCGTCATTTAAATCAGCCAATTTTTTTGAAACCCTTCTGGCAAAATCTTGAATACCTTCGCGACTGCCTTGCCTGAGCCGCAGAAGTTCGCCCTGTATGGCTATTCTTGGTCTACCGAAAATGTGTGTTAAGTTCCTTTTTTAAAAAATCCCACGAAGAATAGTCAACCGAGTTTTTAAAATACTCAGGAACATATATCGATCTGCGTCACATTTGCTTTCTTCGAATAATAGGTCACAATATGCTATGAATCTGTGTAAACCTTCAGGGTTACTATCATACTCGGGAATCATATTACGAGAATCGGTCAATGAAATTTTAATGTCACTTGCCTTCAAAGAACGATTATCTGCGGAGTTCCGAGTGCCAGGTATGGTTGGTTTTTTGTGGGTTTGACGGATATTCAAGGTAACACGGGCCAAATGTGGAGTTGCTAGCCGGGTAGTGGTAGCTTGGACTGAATAATTTTTTGATCGCGTAGAGACAATCTTGACAAGAGGACTACGGAACAAAAAAAAACCGTTGCACTCTAAAACCTCACTTTTAGCACCTCACAATTAAAAATAGGCAAACGAAAAGAAAATTTCACCAATGTAAAAGAATAACCAGAGTAATCGGGGTAATGATCAGACCAAGAAACGCGTAAAATATACATATATATAAAATATAAGTCTAATTCATCAAAATATTTAAAAAAAATGTATATATATATACTTACATATAATGACAATACAATTCTTACTTGCGAAGGCTACCGATGCGCTGTAGTCTTGTGATTATTTTCTGGTACTCTTCGAACTCCATTGTATCGTCGTCGGAGTCTGCTGGCTGCGTGTATTGGATGATCTGTTCCTTAATCTCGTTGTATTTATTATCTCTTTTGGGGCCGCTTTGATCCATTGTTACTCTTAATATATTCGCACCATCTCTGAGCACCTGGGTGAGATCACGTTGGGTACACCTTTTGAAGCGCCTGGTTTAGGTTACATTTTTGTACGGGGTAGCTATTGATTGATTGAACGGAACCGCTGCCACCAAATTTTTGTTGTGATCGGGGTTTTATTAAAATTATTTCTCACAACACGTAGTGGGAGTGCTTTAAAGGGAAGTTCACCAGCCCTTGAGTTTTGTTATCAACTTGAAATTAAGACTCCGTATCTGGGTTAAACGCAGTTTTATTCATCTATCTATCAACACTTTTACAAATAGTTTTCAGTTTGACTTTCAGATAGTTTTATAAATAGTTTTTAGTTTGACTTTCAGATACCAGTAGTTACGCTATGGGAGTTCTAGGACACTTTTACCATAAAAAAGTGTCCGGTTAATTCCACCTATTTTGGCGGTACTGGCCCGGGCTCTGGGCCACTGAGGGGGACTCCGTCTAGTGGTCTACCTCACAGGGCCTGCGTGGGGAATAGCTTTCCTACCGTCTGGCTGTCCAGGAGATGACATCAACTGGTTAGCTGCCCCCCGGCCATAAGCTGTTCAAGCTCTTGTCTTAGCTGATTTTTTAATAAAATAATGTTGGATTTTTTTTGGAATCAAACCGAAAACGCTTGGTTTTGTAAAATTCGAGGCGCTATACCATGAGACCATGGAGGTCGCTTATTTTTCATCTCAGACTGGTAGCCGCTAAGTCGACATCAACATTTGTGAAGGGGTGGGAAGCTTTATTGGTGGAGGTTGCTGGTTAAGTTTGATCTGGTCTTGGAGGCTACAATTTGACCTTTAGGTGCCCTCCTGTGTCTGGGTGCTGGAGATTGACTGAGCGCTTTAGTGGCAATATCTGACACTATGATTAGGATTATCTGGAGTGTGTTGGGCTGGGCTAGGTTACATGTTCCGAGGCTTGGGTAGAATGTGTGCGGCTTAACTATTGATGTGAAATACTTACATATAATGATGTGTGATATGTGGTGGCTGAGGAAACGTTATGTAAGGCGTGGGTGGATGTGTGTAGCTGTGTATCTATGTGAATAAGAAATGTTATGAAATTCCCTAAGGGAATTAGTGTACTTAGTATTAGTAATAATTCAAGTAAAGCCTAGGATATTTTTTGTTCATCCCAATAGTATTACTGCAAGGGGGTAAAATTTTCATCAGAAATCATTTATGGTTCGAGATATTAGCGATCTTACCTTCTCAGTTGTAATTAATATTAGTAGCTCAAAAACAAAACAAAAAACAAAAGTTGTGGATTAAAGATTTGATGATATTAATCTGTCGGTGTCTTTTATAAACAAGTGTGCACCATATGATCATATATCTAAAAATAGATCAGGCCAAGCTGATTGGGCCAAATGTAGGTAGATATGTTCACTTAGATAAGTAATGGAAATTAGTAAAGATGTAATTTTGCTCTTCAGGTGGAATGCTTCTAATTTTGTTCCACGCAAAAACAAATTCGCACAGTCCAGTGAAGTAAACAAATTCGCAGTTGAATAATGTAAATAAATTCGCACAGCAGCCGAGTAAAGTAAACAAATTGAGCGATTTATATTTTTTAATGTAAGACTCCCAATTTATTTAGCTGAAAATAACAACAACTGATATTAATCTGTAGGATATGATGTCTTAGATAAGTAGTGGAAGTTATAATTGAAAATTACTTTTGCTGAAAAAACAACAGCAACAACTATAACGTAAGTTGTGGTAAATACATTCGAATAAAACAAACAAATTGATTTGTGTTTTTTTGTGTCTAGGGCTGGTGAGTATAGGAAGATAGCAGAGTTATTTACCCTTATATCATAGTTCACATGAAGCTGAAAAGAACATGATCATTTTATCTTCATACTATTGGGGTTATCCCACTATTTTCTAACCATTAGCGTGGGTTTCATTAACAATCAAGCCAAGCCAGTAATACATATTACAAGAGGCGGCCGTGAAAATATTTAAGAATTGCCATAAAGCAACCCCAAAAATAAATATCATTTATGTTTCTGTGAAGTAACCAATTGTTCTACTTCTTCGACCATGAGGAAATACAAATGCTCAGTTACAAACAATTGAGCGTATCAAATCGCAGCCAAAGCATTTTTAGAAAACAACTCCGCTTCCTCAGTTACAAAATACCAACATATGTTCCGCCAGCATATACTTATGAAACTGTTTACATAAGAACATTCAAGCATTCTCAGAGGATAATATCTTTTTAAAAAAGGAAACGAAAACTCTATGCATATGTACTCAAGAATTACCCAAGAATTCTCAGTGGGGAAAGCTTTAAAGCAAATAGGAACGCATGTGAATTTAAAACGAGTATCGAAGAGATACTCGATAATTCTTATAATAAATGCCCGGAGGGGAAAAACTCAAAATGTCTTGCTGCGTCTGCGATTCGCTGGAGACTTAACGTAAAGGGCGTGGTCTACGGTAAATGAGAATTTCCTTGGCGATTGATCACGGGAAGACGGCGCAACCATTACTACAAAATTTCCGATCACTTTGTATGATCGGGGCAGTATTTTTGGGACAAGATTAAAAAGAACAACTATTAGGATTCCCCTGACGCACGGTAGGGAATCTTAACAGTCAAATAATAAGTAAAGAGTAGATTGTGAAGTTATTGCATACAGCGTAGATATTGAAGTTATTGCACAAAACATCGTTTGTAACGTTATTGTATAAAGAACATAAATTGTGAAGTTATTAAATTGTGAAACTGTGTAATAAAAAATCAAAAACCTACATCAAAGATGCATTTTAAACATTTTTAATACAGGAAACCCAAACACGTTATATAAAGTGGCAGGTGATCTTCCTCAGATTTAAAGAAGTATTCCCTCGTCCTGTTGCATATCTAACACGCAACAAAAATTGGTGTCAGCGGTGGGATTTCCACGAAAACAAGGAAGAATACATCTTCCGGAAACGTCTAAAAAAACCCTCCATGTGCTATCCCAGGCATCAAGAGGATCTACCCGGCAGAAGAGGCGGAAGAAAACTTTGTTGAAGACATAGAAATTGAAGAGGAATTCAGCGACTAGGAAGAGGCCAGTGAAATGCTTGAATACGCCCAATGTTTTTGAATATTGTGGTAAAAAGGGTCATAATAGAGCGACCTGTTTTAAGAGAACACAGCTCCCAATGCTCTCTACCTCCCCTAACATCAAAAGAGAAGTAAAGAGAGTGATCTGTAGCTATTGCCATAAGCCAAATCACAGACAGAATGAATGCCGAAGAGGTCTGTATGATGAACGGACAAGGCGATCAAACTTCGAAAGAGATCGACCACAATTCTCTCCGAGGCAACAAACTCCCCGTCAAGGAAATATTCCCCAAACCCAACCGACTAATTTCAGACAAGTCAGATGGTCAGATGTATGGAATCAATTTCCGAAAAATGAGTTTACGGGGGAGGTATCGGACGACGAACCTTCCCGCCTTATAGTTACACAAGCTATCATTCACGAGCATCCCCAGTAAATAATCAAAGTTACGTGACAAAGTTAAGGCTACCTATAAAGGCCCGTAAACATTCTTTGATAGTGACTATTCCAGTAGATTTTTCAATAAAAACCCACTTTTCTACTCGATACGGGTGCTGAAATCAGTTTGATAAAAGATGAGTCTACACATGACAAGGCACTTGTATACGAGGATAAACGCTGTTTTATCACTACTTTGACTGGAGATAGTTTTCCTTCTTACGGAATTACTTATGGTGCAATTACATTCGACACACAAGGAAGCGAGTTTAAGCTGAATCACTTATTTCACATAGTCCCGGAAGGCAGTAAACTACCTTGCGACGGTATTCTAGGGAATGATATCCTGAAAGAATACGGCTGCGCAATAAACTACTCAGACAGGTGTCTAGAAGTTTGTCTAAAGAGTAAGCTACATAGGGGAAGGAAAATTAAAGGTGATATGGATGCAATAAAAACCAAGCAGATAGTCAATAAAGAGCAAAAGAAGGACGAAAGGACAAATAATAATAATTGTAAACAAAGTAAACAAAGTGAACAAACAAGTGAACCTTAAATGGAAGATGTAGACAAAAACAATCAGCAGAATTTTGGAAAGATCATCCAATTATTTTATTATCTTTTTATAATAATGATAAATTATCTCCCTAGATCATCTAAGATCCAGTACAATTCGCCACTTGGGAATTCAGAAATAATTTCAACGGATTGCACTGCCAATGTGAGTTGCTCAGGACCGAATGCCTCAAGGGAAGGTAGAACCAAGAAACAGTCAAATGAACTGTACCCACCACAAGTACATGACGCTAAGACTGTTACCTGTGGAAATGATTATTTGAAGAAACAAAATCCTCACAAAGAAGGAAGAATTACAGAAAATGTATTGAGTAACGATAATGGGGACGATCGAGAAAATTTAATGAATAACCAATGGGAAGCCGAAGAAGTGGACTATTCCAACAGTAGTATAGAAACAAGCAACAATCCTTCATCACTGAATATAATTAACCTCCCTCCTCGCTCGGAAGTAATTGTCACAATACCCGTAGAAAGAAACGGAGAAGCTTTTTGCCCAAAAAAGGAGATACAGCCAGGCGTTTATATAGGAAGCACAATGGTAAGCGCTAAAAACATGTTTCAAATTTGTTCATGTTAAGTTCTACATCGGAATCGGTAAAAATAGAAGTCCAAAATATTAAACCTGTTTGGGAAGGTTTGAGTGATTATAAGGTTCTC